>JAGDQO010001690.1:0-77279 GCA_018342035.1 Solanum appendiculatum
AAGACAAATGAAAGAGACAACACACATATATATAGCCATAGGATCAGCATCACATATATATGCCTTAATTGCTTCTAATTTATGACTACTCCTACCCAACAAAATGCCAATATGTCACTTTCTTTTATTTCAGACAGCTTGCTACCATTCATATATATGGGAACAAGCTCCCCTTCCCAAAAATAATTAAAGAATATACACTACAAGAAAATAGGGAGTTTTCAGATTCAAAATTCAGCGGAGACAAAAAATATTAGGTGATTTTTCTCATATGTTCTAGTCTTGATGGACAGAGTTACCTGATACTTGTTGCTGGTGAGGAGTAACAGATATCCCGTGACCCGTAGAATTAGTCGAGGTGTGCGAAAACTAGCCCAGACACTACGATCATAAAAAAATAATTGGAGTTTATTGGTAATCTCCATCTAATTTGTCGTTAAAAAGTTTTTAACTAGTTGAATTTTCTTATAATCCGTCACTCTATCGCTAATCCATAACCAAATGGAATTCTGTAAAATTTTTGTGGTTCAGTTACGAAATTTTATCTATCTTATTTTCTTATTTTCTAGTAATGATATGAGTATAGATCATCACTAAATGCCAATGCAATATATGTTTCGATAGACATGTATTAATTATGGTGTGCGTTTTGGGGATATGTAATTGTTGGATGCACATGTCAAAATAAGTCCTCAACTTGGAGGGAGGGTATCTACTTACGTACCGGGTAGGAAATTATGGAGAATAATTTTGAAAATGAGCGATCTTGAATTATTTAACCTGAGTTTTCCTCATGAAAAGTAAAAATTCGTTAAATTTGAAGTTTTGTCCTTAGGACAAGAATGATCACATTGACAAGATCATATGGATATTGACAATAATTGATAACCTACTTTGATATTGATGGATGATATATAAACAAGAATCACGATTGTGTACCTATTAATAACAGTGAAAATTTACGGAATTTATGTAGATAAAATTGCTCCAAGTTGTACCTTTTAATCTGAAGAGAAGAAGAGGTTACAAAAATTACAAAATTTCCTCCCAAAAATCCATGTTCAACATAGGGTAGAAGTTGTTTTGTATGTGGTAACTCCTAAGTAGCGTTTTAATAACTCTCTCTTCATTTATTTCTCTTAATTAGGTAGGACAAGATCAGTTCACATAAGCGACTCATGACCTAAATTCAATATCCAACAGATATTGTGATAAAATTATATATTTTGAATTTAACTAAACTTCAAAATCTAGCATATAAATGAGAATTATTCAAAATATATAAATATCTCACTATGAATGTGAGACTCAACACATTGGAAATATACGACACATCATAGCCATATATTTAGTATTTGAGCTAGAAATTACAAAAAGATTCAAAATATGAAAAGATAACACACGAAAAGATTTAAAAAATTCGATATCTATTGTGTATATATATAAAATATAATTTTAATATTGTCCAAACCAGTCTTCTATTTCCATTTGGACCACAAATTCAAAGCCCAACTTGTTGGTAATTGGAATTGTATGAAGACAGTTTTAGCAGTTGGGCCTGGAAATCTATTTGAAAAGATAGGAAAGTTTTTGGGTGAAAATTTCTTCGAAAACCTTTACACAAATAGTCGGACAGATCCATTGATTACTTATCTGAGCTGATATACATATAAATTATATATTGATTATACACCGTTATTTATATAAATCATAATGTACATAATCAGTGCGAGATTTCTTCGAAGAGATAACTAGAAACGTATTCATTATCAATAAATCATAATGTACGTAATCTTATTCATATTTCTATTTTCCCAAATAACTTAAGCTCTATCTATTTAATTAGCCATGCTAATAGGCAATTAGTCTTCGGATTTTCTTTGGCGGATTCTTTTTTTCAAATTTTACTCTGCAGAGGCAAAAAAATAATAATTATGTAACAATGTTGTATGTCTTGATGCATAGAGTCCTCATACTTGTGTCTGGTGAAATATAGCTAATAAAAGGACAGTTTGATACACAAAGTATCTTGTATTAGATTGGTCCGAAGAAGGATCACCCTCCGAATGATGTGATGTAGACAACCTATTCTATTACAAATATTAGTGGTAATTTTTAAAAGTTTGGTAAAGATAAGAGTAACTTAGGCCGAATATTATAACCGTAAGGATACTATAACAATTGGGATAAATTTAACCAGATAGTCTGTAAAATCAATATTCACATAAAAAGCTTTATTCTAAGTTTAAATGATTAAAAGGAAAATTACTCTCTTTGTTTATTTTTAATTTTAGAAAATAATGATTAATACAAGCATATTTTATCACAATGCTAATATTAATTATCATCTAGTTTTTTATCTTAAAAAATGATTCAGGAAATAAACAATTAATGTTAAGATGAAATATGAAAAAAATAATTATATCTTCTTATTACGTTAAAAGTGATGAGTAAAAGTGAGGGGAAAGAGTATTCATACCGGAAATATATCAAAGTGAAATGTGTTCAAACTTCAAAGAGTCAAAATTGAATTCCCTCTCATTTGATAAAATATTTGGGAGGGGGCAAATATTTTTGTTTTGACTTAAAACTTTAGTGGGCCCCATATATTTCAACAAATTTCAAAATCTCCCTCGTTGTTCATAGATTTTCTGCCAAAAAATAACCATTAAAAATTAAAAAAAAAAACTCCATTTCTCCCTCCTATGGTTCAAAAATTTTGCAAATAAAAATTTAATTTCAATTACTTCCCTCCAACATTTTCAGACCTTGTAACTATAAATATTTATATAGAAATCTCATTAGATCTATTAATCTCCATTTCTATTTTCTCCGCATTACTTGGATTTCTCAAATGGAGGTTTTAGATATTTCTCTATATGAAAATGGATCGAATAAAGAAAATATCGCGCCAAGTTCTGCAGAAAAATTATCCACCAATTGTTTGAAGGTGAAATGTTGTACACAAAAATTGAAGAGGAATTTCAGGAGAGTGCCATTGAGAGATATTACTCATCTCTTTGATTTACCGGTTCAGCCCGGTTCAATTGCATTCAAGAGATTTCAGCAACCCGTTTCGAGTAATGGGATTGTTTGTGGAAAGCGGAAAATGGTTGATGATAAAGTTGATTTGTTGCAGAAGAATAAATCGAAGATACTTAGAAGAGATTTCAGATAGTATTATCACTCAGTGTTTGATATTTGTATTGGAACGTGACAATATTGAATTCGTGCATTACAACTCTCATTTCTGCGGATACTAATAAGACAATACTTGTAAGCATAGGTAAAAAGATCCAATAACATTTTTATTTGCTCAATTGTATTGGGGAATATTGGAGACAGAAATTTGTAATGACATAACATTAGTAGAATTGATTTGATAGAAGAAACAATTTTGATCTCTTTGAATTTTATTTTTTTCATTTTTCGTTTTAATTTGTTTGTCTTGTTTTTCTTTTTAGTTTGTTTTAAAAAAAAGGTTTCTTTCCTTTTCTAATAACTTTTTTATTCTAATTTTCCTATAACATGTTTAAGGTTATAAGATTAAAGTGCAATTTAGAAATTATAAGTTATACATCTTGTTTAGTATTATTCTTATACATAATAAACTATGATATTAATGATGGTTACTATTTTTATTCTAATACATCTTATTCATTACTTTTCATATTTTAATTCACCCTATTTATTACTATCTATATTCTAATACACCCATTCATTAAATACAACAAACCTAACATTCTATAAAAAATAATACTAACAATACTAATACATTTTATTCATTACTAGTTTATACACCTTTTCAAACAACCCCTTAAGGAGACAAAAATGTATTAGAATAATTAAAAAAAAAGGATCCTACGAATTTCAAATTAGTGACCTCTTGATCTGTAGTCATGTAACACCTCAGACTTCGACCAGTTTTCAGTTTTAGGTCAATTTCAAACGATTATATCTTTTAGCATATAAAGAGTTAGATGGCCCATGAGGTATCAAATCGAAAATCTTTGAGTTTTTTTTCTAACGTTGCCAAGTTTGCTAAATTTCGAGCTCGGAGTGAAAAGTTATGACCATTTTAGTAAAGCCTCTCTAGTTAAGGCTTTTCATCCGCTTAAGGAAAGAGTATTTTGATGTTTTCCTTACCCCAATAGGCCTGCCCATGTTTTTACTCACCCAATTTAGGGGTCTAATCAGACGCTAAGTTATTTTTCATATTCCTAACATTTGGGGCCGTTTGGTTGTTTGTTTGAGTTATGCAGGTATTAGTAATATATGTATTAGTAATGCATGTATTAGTAATACATGTATTAGTTATGCATGTATTAGTTATGCAAGATTTAATAATTTCTTTGGGTGCTAGTTTGTTATATTAAAAATTAATAAACATTATATACTTCTTAAAAATAAAATATTTGTTTACCATTATACTCTTGATTGTTTTTACCTTTGTATTTTTTTTTCTTAGGCAAAGTTTTAGACAGAAATTTGGATGCCACAATTTTCAACTTCCTCATATAGTTGAACTAACGTGCATGTATTTTTATATATATGTGAGGAAGTTTATTTTTTCGATTTGATACCTAGTTTTTCTAAAAAAATAAAAAAGGTTGGGTGGTTTTCAAACCCATTTTATTGAAAAATAAAAAAGAATACAAAGTTCTTCACAAAAAAAGGACCCAGAAGCTATTCAAAAAACTAATAGAGCCAAATACATTAAAATGGAAAGAAATGATAAGTCAGCTGTCCAAAAACTTCATCGGAACTGCCAAGAAATTCGTCGAATCTGCTACCAGATGGTCTGAACTGATGCTAGAGATCAAGGAATTTCGCAGTAAACAAGAGCAAAGCAAAAAATCCTATTTTAGATTATTTGCCATCCCTTCCTCAACAATTCATCGATATTATTTTCAGCCATTGGATTGATTTCAAGATTTTCTTTTGAAAAGATGAGTAATTTGAGATATAGAAAAAAGCATATAGTGGATCTGATTATAACTTTAGAAAAAGACTTATATTTAATTGGTAGTGATAAAGGGTAATTGACTCATAACTTATACATGTATTAATTATGTGGCATTCTAATTTGCTAACCAAACATAGTAATATGTGTGTTGAATTTTATACATGACATAAAAATGCTACCAAACATGGTAAAACTTATACAAAATTTTATACATGAATAACTCAAACCTTATCCAGTAACCAAACGGCCCCTTAGAATTTTAGGGCGAAGTTTCAAGAAGAGGAAAATAGGGTTTTCAAGCGTTCATTCAAGGGTTGAGGAATTTCGCCAAGAACAATCGTTCTTTCCAGGTATGTAAGGTTTCCCATAGTGATGGATTTGTTCATCCTCACGCCAATCATGTAATTCTTTTGTTAATTCGCCCATATAATCATTTATGTAAATATTCTCGTAGAATTCTTGAGTTTTAAGCTTCATTCCTTAACAATGGAGGTTTTGAGTTCTTGAGGTGAGGGTTTTGCAAATGAGTGGTGTTTTTTTGATAGAATTTGAGTGAGATTTCGATAATTTCGTGTTGGGTTTGTGAATCAAAGAGAGTTTGGAAGAAACCAATCGATTCTAGATGAGTTAGGATCCGGAATTGAGCAAGAAAATTCGTCGAATTTCTGGGTTCGGGGCTAGGGCAATGCCCCACAATAGCGCCAGGAGGGCTGGTGCCCTGCGCCTGCAGTGCGCCACTGATACGCCAAGGTTGCCAGGCCCTTTTCTTCTCCGTTCTTCGTCTCGTATGCGTTCTTTCAAATTGTATCTTTGCTCTCTTCTTAATATAAACTCTTAAAGGCTCTATTAATCCTTGAGAGATCCTACATGTCCTAATCACATGTCTTAATTTACATTCCAAATTAAAGTAAGTTTAAGAGGAAAGTTCAAGAGGTCTTTTTGAGTCATTTTGAGAATTCTTTTGTAATTAATAATGGTTTTGAACTAAGTCTTGAGAAAGTAAGTATGAGAATGAGAAAAGTTGTATTCATGATTGAAAAAGAGTGTAAGAAAACTAAGCATTCACAAATGTAACACTTTTAAGTTTAAAAGAGAGAAACGTTGATTTCTACATGAGTTTATGAGTTCAGAGATGTTTAAGAGTATTACCTCTTTTAAGAGCATCATTTGAGTAATTACCTCAAATTGAGAAAGAGTTATGTTTTATACATTTGAACATGAGTTTATATATTATTGGGAGTAGTATTGAGCACTAATATGGGGATGAGTTCAGACAACTCAAATTCCTCATAAACCATGTATGCCAACATGGGTAAATAATTCATACTTTTTAGATGATTTCCTTATGCCTTCGGGTATGGCTTAGTGGATCCACTTAGTAGAGGTTGTTCTATACCCCGGCAAGGTATAGGACAGTTCTGACAGCGTGGGCGAGACGCTATATCATCACATAACTCATAGTGATGGTTATCGGTTAGAGAAGCACCCAAATAAGAGAAAAGTGTATCTTATTGTATTTTCTAACATCATTGAGTTGATTTCTTGTGTTTTATAATGTTTTAAACATTGCATCTACTATTGTTGCTTTTGTATTTGAATTGAGTTGAGGTAAGTTTGTCTTCCAGCTTTATCATTTCAGTCGTCTATGCTTTCAGTTTTCCCCTTACATGCTCTTACATTCAATGTATTGACGTCATTCGACTTGCATCGTTTTATGATGCAGATACATGTGTTCAGGGTCATCAGCAGGCTCTTCGTTAATACCATTTGCACTCCAGCTAGCTTTCGTGAGCCTCCTTGCTTTCCAGAGGGCTTCACACTTATATTTCTGATTTTGTTTAGTTGTCTGGGTTCTGTCCCGACATCTATCTTAGTACTAGAGGCTTCATAGATACCTAGAGCTGAGGAGTCTCTCATTATTTTCCTTGTTGAGATGTTCTGAAATCTTGAGACGATTACTCATGTTTTATTAAGTATTTCCTGATGTTCATTTGAGTTAAGTTTTAATTGAGACTGTTAATTTTAATTATGCACTTTGAGTCCCCATTTTTACTTGATTAAGTCTTCCGCTAAAGAGTTAGTCAGGCCAAGGATTCGCTTGGGGACCAGCAATGGTTCTCGAATGCCAGCCACGTCTAAAGTGTAGGTTCGGGGCGTGACAAGTCAAATGCTCTACCACTGAGCTAAGAACCCTTGTTATATGTATTAATTATGAATTTCTTTTGATATAACAAGTTGTTATCTTATATTGGTTAAAAGTCTAAAATAGTTCAATACATTGAATTTAAGGTCAAATGTTCCTAAAATAGTTAAAAGTCTAAAATAGTTCAATATAACTTTCTCTTAAATTAGTTTACATAAATAACATAACTTTTTGTATATTCAGAAAGACAAATAAATTAGTACATATTAATCTATATATTATAATAAAGCTGGATATGAAAACGGTGACGTGACGCTCTCTAAGGGCTTGATTCTTAATTGTCTTTTTTGTGATTTTTTTGGTATTTTTCTCTTATTTCTTTCAATTATTTTATTTTCATACCTCTTCAATTACATAATTTTACTCTTAATAAATATTAATAATGTTTATAACTCCTAACCTTTCATATTCATAACCCTCAAATAATTTAATATACAAATTTATGACATCTTAAAATCACACTTATAAAAACCTATTTTGAGACATATGTGATGATTTTCTTTTTTTTACATTTTCCTAATTCTTCATCTTTTATCTCTTTTGTTGGTTAATTTTTTGTCTTCTTTGATCTGATTTTGCAGGAGAGAGATCTATAATGAAGATTGTTAGACATTTGTTTGCAGTTCGATTTTACAAGGTAAAACTGTTTGATGTGCCTAATATAGTTATCACTTTTTTTCTATTGTAATTATATGTTCAATATTATTATTTTTGAATTCATGATAATATGAATCACGATTTTTTTTAGAAATAACTGTTTGATTTTTTCTCTTTGCTTCTCTTCATAGTTTATGGAATTTTTTTTCTTGTTTTTGTAGTTTTTGGAGCATTAGATTATGTTATGTTGATAACAAGATCCTTCCTTCATCTTTTAACTCATAATTAAATATTCTTTAAAGTTTTTATTTGATCAGTTAACTTCATTTTTAGATTTTTTTGTTGTTGTTGTTGTTGTAAGGTTATCTTATTTTGTTTTCAGGTCAAAATATTTTTGAAAATAGAAGCTGAAAAGGAAGTCAACACATACATGTATGCTACTCAATAAAGCATGTATATATAATTTTGTAGTCATGTGAATTAACTTTTAATAACTATTATGATAGAACATGAGAATGTAAAGTTAATTCATAATTTTTAAAATATTGTATAATTTATAAAAAGATGTTTATTGATATGGAACTTCGTAGTCTTCATATTTTTAATTATTAATATTAGAAGTTTTCAAGTTTTTGAGATTTTCAGAGATCACAATTACAATCTGTTTGGGCAGAAATTGAAATACAAAAGTATCTATTTAGGATAAAAATGATTTAGTAAAGTTGTTCTCTCTCAATCTACTTTCTTTACCAATATAAGAATTATCTAGATAAAAGAAAAGTGGTGTGACACATCTCTTTGGCCAAGAATCTTATTTATCTTTTTTTTTTTGACAATTTTTCTGTTTATTTATTTCTTATTATTGTACAAAAATGAATATATCAATTACTACTCCTTCATTGATTCATATTTTTTAATATAAAAATTTAAGTATCTTTATTTGCCTTACTTTAATGATTTTTGATAGTCACAACTCCTAAATCTATATATCTATATAAAGCTGAAACATGGATCCGGTGAAGTGGCGCTCTATAAGGCCTAGAATCTTATTTATCTTTTTTGTAGTTTTTTTGAGCTTTTTCCCTAATTTTTCTTGTACTAATTAATTTTAAAAGACTGAAAAATAATTACTCTCACATGGAAGGCAGAAAGCACCTATTCAATCAATCAAATTCGAAACTAAAGGACGTTATTTTTCATGAAAACGTTTCTTTAACATTAGATTTAAAAGAACTTTTAAGTAGCCTTTAAATGGTGTATTAAATAACCCATAAATGGGATATATGTTTCATTCTTATTTCTGGTATATGTTGCAAATTATGATACTTTAAATATTCAGTAAATGGGGGTAATTATATCAGTAAATGGGGTAATTATTTCCCATCCTTTATGGAGTTCCAAACATCCATACTATACATAGGCGCCAAGAAGTATCAATTTCCATGTTTATGTTTATATACATATAAATATTATTGTTCAATTTTTTATGTTTTCCTTTAAATTTTCAGTCTTAGATTTCATGAAAAAAAAAGATTAAAGACTAATTAATAGAAATTGTATATTTTATTCTGTATAGAGTGAACTTTCTTATAATATTAACAATTCATTTCTCTATAATACTTTGTTTAGATGATTGTTACACGTTGTATTATATTGTATTGTAATGTTAGTTTAAATACAATGTTTGTTTTGATTGTTATTTAAATTCTATTGTATCGTATCGTTTAAATTCATCGTTAGGTAACAATAACGAAAATACCCATTGTATATAACGACCGATTTGGAGTGATCGCGTCTTTATCTTAATATTTTCTTCCCATTTTGTCTTTATTTATTATTTAATAATCATATTTCATTTTTTATTCTACTTTTTCATAGTAGCTCTACCCCGTACCCTAATTTTCTTGTAGGTTTATCATTTAAATTATGGATGTGTAACATTATATAACGACGGATAACGATACAATCTATCCAAATAATGTATTCATTAAAACGATACATTATGAAACAATAGGTAACAACCATCCAAACAAAGTGTAAATAACATTTAGAAAATTATGCATACAATTTAATAAGTATTTCTATTTTTGGTTGTATTGAATTTTTTAAAAATAAATAAACAAGATGTTTATCAAAATTTAAAATTGTAGTTGATAATTAAACATAACGTTTACTCTTATTTTCTATTCATAATTCTTGTGTGTTTTGTTTTAATAATTTATAAATACATTTATTCAATGTATAGAAGATCAAAGTAAACAAATACAATTAATAAAGACATAACGTGAAGCTCAACATTTTTTATCAAGAAATTATTGTTTGCTTAAAAAGATTTAAGTATTCCTATATAGAAGAGGAAATTAAAACAAAAAATAATATTTACAACTTAATACATACAGGCAGTTTTGAAATATAACCTCTTATTCCATTTACTTAATTACATAATCATCTTATATTTTGTTCTATTTTTTACCCATGAAAAAATTTATTGTCTTCTCTTTCACTGACACTATATATTGGCTCCATTAAAATAAGAAAATATTAATTTATAAAATTATTTTTTACATGTATATATTTTAAAATTCTATGTATATAGCCGGAAAAAAAATCTGATATTAAGATACATAGTTAGGTTATAGAATTTAATTTTTGATTGCATAGTTAGGTCATAGAATTAAATTTTTAAGATGGCACATTTAACGTAATTAAAAGAATTATAAAAAATGACTTTTGAATTTTTACAAGTAATGAAAGTTGAGGCAATTAAATACTCAAAAGTAAATAGGTAAGTAAATACACTGAATGACAACGGTACATAGGTAGAAAAGGACACTAATCCAACGGTCTAATAATAGATGAATTGAACATAAAATAAAAGAAGAAATTTAACAGAAAATATATCTATGAATCTGCAATATATATCTATGAATCTGCATGAGAGTCATCTCCGATAGTATACTCTCTGGAGTTGGAGAAGAAAATATTCATAAAGCTTGAGTATTCGCGAGAGTATTCATCCGTATAGAGGTAATGCGGAGGGAGGCTAGCACTAGCCATGGATGGGAAACAACCCTGTGGGACACAAGGCTCCCAGCGTACCATCTTACCTTTGTATTTTTGATTGTACCCTCTTAATAATCTTATTACTTCCAACTTCACTTCCAATGGATACACACCAGCAGTAGCATTTGGTTTAGATAGAGAACTATCCTCTGGGAAACAACGTCGATTTGGTTCCTGTTGTTGACGTACCTCTCTTACCATTCTAATTACTTCTAACTCGGCTGCCAACTTGATTTTATTACGCTTCCGGCACTTTCTAAAATCATTCATAATATACAAACCTAACATCAAACACATCCAATATTTGCTTGTCATGGAAGCACCAGCTTTCACCAAATTAGTTTCACGAGCCACTGTCATCAATCCAAAACCTGCCATATTAGTTATTTCATCTCCGACTTTGGGTGATAGTACACTCTTTAATCGAAGGGCAACACCATTGAATAATCCCATCGATTTTTTTTCTCTACTTACAACAACAACAACAAAACAGTTTATTCAACAAAATATTTTTCTTATTATATATAATGAAAAAAAACTTGTATAAAAGGTAACTTTTCCAATACCATAATATTACATAAAAACCAACAACTTGTAACTTTTCCAATACGATGATATTACATAAAAACGAAAAAACCTGTAATTTTTCCAATACCATAATATGACATAAAAACTTTTCTCCACTTCAATTTCAATCCGACTTTCCATCCAATTCTATAAATATTAATTATACTAATTTAGTGACTATTATTAAATGTATACTTAAAAGTAATAACAATTTAATATATCATGCCACTTATAATTAACTTATAACAAAAATAAACCTAACAAAATTACAAATTCAAGTGAAACAAAAGATAGATTATATGTAGGGGAAAATATGAAACAAGGCAAAAATACCAACATATTTATGGAAAACAGTTGTAGTTTAAAAAATTAATAGCATTGAATTTAGTTCTTAAGTAGTATACATTCAATCTTAAACCTAATTATTGTCAGTTCGTTAATAGAAAAAAAGTACAATTTTCTGATCATTTTATGTAATTTACCCAAATAAGCTTATGAAATAGCTATTTAATCAGCTCTTTCTTCGCTCTAAGATCAGGGGCTAAAACTTCTAAGTTTTCAACCTCGATGTCAAGTTCATGTTATATCTTTCACTTAAGGCTATTTAACGATTGGCAAAAAGTGAAATAAATAAGGGGTCCTACTAGGTTCGAACTGGTGACCTCTTGATCTGCAATCAAATGCTCTACCACTGAGCTAAGGACCCTTGTTATATATATTGATTTATAATTTCTTTCGATATAATAATATATCATCTCTTATTGATTAAAAGTCTAAAATAGTTCACTATTCTGAATTTAAGGTCAAAATGATCCTATAACTCTCACATGTGCATGAATAATCCATAATGATTGATAAAGTAGTGTACATTCAGTTCGAAACTTAACTTTGTCAATTTTGTTATAGAGAAAATTGTACATGCTTCTCTCTAAACACACATATTTTAGTTTTTTCTCTTTTATTCTTACTTAGACCTCGAACTTCTTCTATTTATAATAAATTTTACTTGCAGGAACCTCCTGTTCAGTTGATGTAATTTACCAAATTGAGTGTAGAGGATAACTATTTAATCAACTCTTTCCTTGTTCTAATATCATAGGGCTAACATTTCTCATTTTAAACCTAGTTGTCAAGTTCATAATGTATCTTTCACTTGAAGATATTTAATGATTTCAAAGTAGCACGATTTAATTTGAAAACTTCACTCAATTGACCACGTCTGATCTCAAAAAGTAGAATAAACAAGGGCCCTACCAGGTTCAAACTGATGACCTCTTAATCTGCAGCTCTACCCTTGAGCTAAGGACCCATGTTATATATATATATATATATTATAATTTCTTTTTGTATAATTATTTATTTTCTTATATTGATTAAAAATCTAAAATAGTCGACTATTGTGAATTTAATGTCAAAATGATCTTATAACTTTTACATGTGCATTAATAATCCGTAATGATTGATAAAATAGTGTACATTCCATCCTAAACCTTATTATCGTCAGTTTGTTAATAGAGAAAATTGTACCAACTTCCCTTCAAACGCATACATATATTTATTTTTGGCATAATACATAAACATTATCCTTAACTTGGCGTCAGCGTGCAACTATGACCTTTAACTTTGGGTGTGTACAAGTAGACACTTGAACTTGTATAAAATTGAACAAATAGACACATTCATCCTACATGTCAATTTTTTGTCCTACGTGGCGTCCTACGTGCATTATGTCATGCAGGACACATGTGTCTACTTGTTCAATTTTATACAAGTTTAAGTGTCTACTTGTGCATACTCAAAGTTAGGGGACATAGTTATCCGCTGAAGCCAAGTTAAGGGTCATATTTATGTATTTGTTTCTCTTCCATTCTTACTTAGACCCTCATACTACTTTAGTTTATAATAAATTTTATATATACTTGCAGAATTTCCTTGTCAATTAATGCAATTTACCCAAATACATTTTAGAGATAGTCATTTAATTAATTCTTTCATAGTTCTAAGATCATGATGTTAGAACTTCTCTTTTTTTTTAACCTCGTTATCAAGTTCATGATGATCTTTCACTTGAGACTATTTAAAGAGATTAGATCTTTGAACTTGGAGGAATAGAAAATAAGGAAAGAATATTACTTCCTCTAAAATGTAACTCTAAAATTAACCTTTTATTGAATCTTCTTGAAAAAGAACTTGTATTTGTAGTTGATAGACTATTCCAAAAGCAAAATGAATGAGAAGAAGTAAAGACTAAAGAGAGACATAAGAGGGGGGAGTGGGCGTTTGGGGGTGGGGAAGGAAAGATATGATGAGAATAGAAAAAAAGAAAAAAATGATTTTGTTATAAAACATAAGCTCAGAACAATATAATATAAAAAGGAGAACAAATAATATAGATGAAAGAGAGAACTTTTCTTCTTATTCAAGTATGTCTTTACAATGGAGAATGATATCTCTATTTATAGATAGAGAAATCACTCCAAAAATCATCATGATGAATGTCAAATTTAATAGATACATTGTTATCCCAAAAAGGTTCATATCACCTAGGGAATACACATACATGATAAGTATAAGTTTATGGATAAACTAAATGGATAATCCACTTAGTTCAATGGATTTATAACACTCCCCCTTGGATGTCCATATATAATGTGCCTCGTTAAAACCTTACTAAGAAAAACCCTGTGGGAAAAAATTTCTAGTGAAGGAAAAAGAGTACACATATCTTTTGATACGCATTATTTGTTGCCTCATTAAAAACCTTGTTAGGAAAACCCAGTGGGACAAAACCTCGGTCAAGGAAAAAAGAGTGCAACACGTATTATACTCTCCCTGATTAAAACATCACTTAATTTCTTGTGATGATGTCATCCAGTCATATATACCAACTTCTCAAATATTGACAGTGTCTTTGTGATCAAATCACATTCATGAATATGTTGCATCATTGAACTTATCTTGATATATCATTTTCTGGTTTCATGGATATGATAAGGCTTTGATCTTAGCCGAATACATTCTTGAAAATCACTCTATTCGTGACCCTGTTATTGCAAGTAAATTGCTCATTCAACTTGTTCATAGCAACAATCATCTTGTGGACACTTCATTTGTAGTTGATTGTCTTGTAGGATACCTTTGTATATGTCCTTGATGTCATTTCAACGTCTTCTCGTTGGGGAGGAGCGAAATCTTGTCAATAAACTCACTGCAAAATATTTGATAATATATAGCAAGGTTCATTAGTGTCCCAATTGACTGATATATGGAGTTTCATCACTAAGAAGCTCTTCGTCATTCTTTTGAGATCGAAATGGATCTTTATTTATGTCAAGCAATCTCATAATCATTGGGATACTCAATGAATGTGATTTATCCATATAAAATCGCATCAAAACTTTTCTATGTATGTTGATTGATGGACAAATATTTCATTTGTGAAATTCTCAATCTATGGGCCAAGACAAAATTTTGTCTTACCAGTATCTTTTCATTTTAGATTTCCAATTCAAACACTCAATAGCTTCGAAAAGCTCTTTAAGAGTGCTAATGTTCAAGTCATCAACATACACAACTATTATAACAAATTTAGATCCTGACCTTTTTATAAAAATACAAGGACAAAATAGGGTCATTTTTTGTACCCTTTCTTCCTTGATTATCTCAATCCATATGAGGATTCTTAAAGCTTTATTGAAAAATATTATTTCAAACTTTTATATGTCTCAGGCACCTTGATTGCTTCAAGGATTTTCATATAAACTTCATTGTCTAGCTAGACATGACAATTATTCATTATATGCATTCAAGTTTTCATATATTGCCAGATCAAAACAAATCTCATTGCATCCACCATAGGAGAAAACATCCCCAATAACGTCAGGACTTTTGCGAAAAATCTTTATGCCCCAAGGCAAGCCGTACTTGATATTTACGATTATACAATCGCATAATAATTTATTTGTACCCCAATGACATTATACCTTGATTTATGGACTATCAGTCCAAAACGTCACTTTTCTAAGTGAAACAAAATATACTTGAATTATGCATTTTATTAGGCCAATCATTTATCTGTCCACACTATATGACAGATTTGAATTCAAGATCCTCGTCACGATCTATATCATTGAGCTCTACTTCATATCAAAGATATCGTCGACAATTATTTAATATCGATTCCGATATGACATAACTTATCGAGATCTCTTCATTTTTCATCATTTCAGGTACCTGAACCTTTGTCAAGGTTTTATGAAGTGTTATGTCGTTGTGCTACTTTAAAACACTTACCTCATTATCATGACCACCCTGATCATTTGCTCCTCTCCTTCCTCAAAGAGTTTTATTTTTTTGGAATCGATCGGTCTATCACGTTTCAAGCGTATAATAGACTCTGTCCTTCAAGGACTTCTCATTGGAGCATTTACAGCTGAACTATAATATAAGGTCAGTAAACTCATCTGGCAATTGAATTGCAACATTATGCAAATGAATTATCCCTTGAACTTCAAGTTCACATTTATATTTTCTTTTAACGAGGATCTAGATAATTCATAATTCATCTCTCACATAACTTTCAGCTGTCAATCATCTCTCCCCCTAATGTTAGAAGCTCTAACATTCATCCCAACTTCATTTGGGTATTCATCTTTATGCGTGTGGTGGAGCAATTAAATCATAACCGTACATTCAAAGTTTTAGATGAAAATTATTTGGTTCCTGACCCTGAACCAATTTTGATAGGGAACTTTTGTTGGCTTGATGCGTACAAGTGTTGTTATATGTTAAATAAATTCATCTCATACCAAAATTTCTTTCGGGAGATTTGTTCTCGTAACCATTGATTTATCTATAATTGGAGGCATACAATTTCTGCTAAACCAACCAGCATTATCAACATAATTTTATAATTTGGAACTATGCTCATAATTAAACAATTGGAGCAAATAACCTAACAAAAATCAAATTGCAAGTTGATAACAAACGTACATGTGACCATAGATGCATCTATTAAATCATAATAGTAAACGGTCCACATGGTAGGTAAACGGGCCCATATTCACCTTTTTATATGTTCCAAATAATTTCAGGGAATACAATCTCAACCTTAGCTGGTACAATGATAATTTTATCATGAGAACAAGCAACACAAGAGAATTCTTGAAGAATGTGTTGTTTCTTCAATATATAACCATGTGAATTCTCAATTATTTTTGCATCATAATTTAATCGGAATGGCCAACCGATCAGTATACTTATAGTTTACTTTTGCATGTGATTCCATCAGCATGCACATGTTTGTGTGCAACAAAAAAAAGATGAGGAAAATGGGTAACCTTTTACATAAATATTTATAACCCGTTTCGATTGTAGTAATTTGAAGATATTAAATCCTTTCATAATTTATAGTCTCAATATTTCTTTTCAATTCATTCGAAACTTAAAAAGTTTCTTTTGAGACTCACTACAATCATAATATTTTTCCTCCGATAATAACACAATACCTCTTTAGAGCTTACAATTAATTTTGTGTACTATCACATATTCCATGACACCATCCGTATGGTGAACATCCCCTTCAAGGAGAAGATTATATTATTATTGTCATGGTCAAAATTATTACAAGCAAAGACATGTTTCTTGTTTTACTTTTGTCGTACCATAGGTACACAATCAATGACAAATTTGTATTGCCACACAATAATATTATTTTTTTGTCATTGCCACAATATTTATAGGCAAGAATTACTTCTTTCTTTTTGTCCTTTTGGTAGTTCACAATAAACATACCATAATATTTATGACGTAGTACACGACCATTTACCATTCCTGCCAAATAAAATTTATTTATTTCTCTCAAACCTCCCATAGAGGTGAGTTGTGGCATATTTCCAACCATGCATGAGCATATCCTTATTCATAATTCGCATCACATCTTGAAGAATGGTTGAGCAATCACAATACTAATTATCATAAGTCACATTCTCTTCAATGAATGAACTATAACCATTTGTACATGCTTTATAAATTTTCATTACAAGCTCGTTGTTTCATTGTCATACCTTGACATTTATCATATAAATATGATTAACCTCAACATCATTTTGAAAGGAAAAGTGCACCACCACTTTATATTCTTTTATTTTGATGGAGGATTTATAAAACTCATCAAATTATTAGGTTGCACGACAATCATGTGTCCAATACATTCAATCCGATTTGATGATAATTATTACCTTCACCTTTTGAAGGACTATTTTGAGAACCCATATTGTTCTTCCTTTTATAATTACCATAATGATGACTATATAGTTTTTGTACCTCCACGTCCATATTCATACATTCAATCACTTGTCATCTTTCAGACTTATTATTCACTGCTACCACATTCATATGATAGAATGGAGCAATTGGGCGGATTTCAAACTTATCAGGTACTGCTACCACATTCGCATCAGGGAATGGAGCAAATTCAATGGGACGAATTTCATGACTTTTCATCAAAGCCTTAGTCATCATTATATCATCACTATGGTGCATTGAAACTCAAACTCAATGTCTTACCCATATAAGGCGCGTTAGGCCATAATTCTATGGGACTTGAACCCAATCCTTATCATCAAGATGCATCAAAACTCAAATTGATGTCTTACCCTCTTGGTACGATCTACTACCGTCTTACCCTCAAACAGTTTTCATTATGGTGCATCCGGACTTTAACATGATGTCTTACCCTCAACCAACGGTATAATAGACCGAAGTATAACATGATTCACCCATTGAGCCTTTCAAAAACACTGAAATAAAATTCATAAAATATAATACTCAAACTCAAGCTACCAAAATTTTATACATTCTTTCCATTTAAGGAACTTTGTGGAGCAGAGAATATTCAACCAGTAGTAGTATATGTCTTCGGTTCCTTGTCAATATTAGTGACCGAACACTACTGTATTCTAAATCACAAAAAGATTCTAGAAAATACATACCTGATTTTATGCATATAATACCTTGATTGCAGTAGCTATCATTTTTCATTCTTGATTCTCATAACGAGATCAACCAGAACTGAGTTAAAGAAACACTAAAACTCAATCTCAATTGGCTAGAGTCTCGTGCTGATAACGTGTTATAAAACATAAGCTCAGAATAATATAATATAAAGAGGAGAAGACAAATAATATAGATGGAAGAGAGAACTTTTCTTCTTATTCAAGTGTGTCTTACAATGGAGAATGATATCTCTATTTATAGGTAGATAAATCACTCCAAAAGCCATCATGATGAATGCCAAATTTAATAGATACATTGTTATCCCAAAAAGGTTTATATTACCTAGGGAAGACACATACATGATAAGTATAAGTTTATAGATAAACTCAATGGACATCCGCTTAGTTCAATGGATTTATAACAGATTTTGTATTTAATGAAAAGATAAATATGTTAAACTAGTGAGAGATAAATAAATATAAATTTATGGTAAAAATACTTTTATCTTGAAAAATTAATTTTCTGCTTTTTGAAAAAAAAAAAGTAAAAAATTGTAGATTTTTTTTCGTTTACGGAAAAATTGTTTGTGTTGTTAAAGAAACTAACACTGATAGGGGTACATGTTTGATTTGAAGACAAGTTATATTGATATTATTTCTTATTGTATATTTGATTTATAATGTTAAAACTAACATATATTACATAACATTTATTTATTTTTATTTGTAAAGATATCTTTCACCTTATTTAGTAGGAAAATGATTTGAAGGACCTAATGGATAAATTTTATCATTTTCATTGTTTTGTATTGTGATAACTAATCATAATACTATTATTTCAGCCTCAAGATAAGTTATGATGATACTAATTATTGTAATTCTGGTAAAAGCGAGATGGTGAAACTAGAATTTTAATTTGACAAAGTTTTTAGGGCAAACTACGTAAATTCCACTAGTTTAGGTACTTATTACTAGAATTTTCGATAGTTTCGAATATTACTTCTTGTACCGTATTTCTTCCTTTGGATACATGTATCATTACTCGTCAGATGCATGTATCCAACGGTTTTAAAAATCGAGATACATGTTTAATTAATTCACATGGACAATTAATTTTGGAAATATTAATCAAATTCCTTAATATAAGGCGGAAATCAAGGAGTGTACCTATGTTTAATTAATTTCATTTTATTACTCTTTGAAATAATAAATTCATTAATATTATTAATAAAAGACAAAACATGTATATCTTGGTTATGAATTTTGACTAATTTCATTTTATTATGCTTAAAATAATAAATTCATTAATTTGATGTATCTATTGTCAATGTATGATGTATCCAACAAACTAAATACTTAGATACATGAGTGTACGGTATCTAGTATCAATTTCATGTATCTATTTATATGATATAATATTAAATTCATGTATCTATTTATATGTATCTAGTATTAATTTGATGTATCAAGTATCAATTTCATACGTTATATCCAAAAACATGTATCTCGAATATATATTGGTAAACAGATGCATCTAATTATGTGTATCTAAATATGGACTGTAACTGAAACACATGAATTTAGGGACAAATCACCATTGTAGAGTATCTGTCGTATCATTAATCCAAAAAAAAATATAAAAATTTTCAAAATTCTTCTCTTATTTTAAGCATCTGAATTTTTTTCTAATAGATACATATAATCTTAACTCAAACACATGAACTCTTAACTAGATACATGTGTATATTTTCTTGATACATGTACACCTAATATCCTTTGTATCTCTCTCCTCTTCATAAGAAATCAGTGTCATCTTCGTTACTCGTGATTACCTTGTATGCACTTCACTAGCTATTTTTCATCCCATGTTTTCAGCTGTGTAGAATTTCAGACTTTCAGTTTTTCTGATTCTCGATTTTTCGATGATATTGAAACACCACCACCGGTTGAGGTTCCCTAAACCTATCAATCAAACAATTTTGTGGCCGCAAAACTTCTATCTTCATCTTTACTTCTCAAACAAAGAAAAGGGAAACTAAAATCTGTACAAATAAATACCCAAGAAAGATTAGATACATGCATACTTAATAAGATACACTGAAAAAATTAGATACATGCATACTCAATAAGATACACTGAAAAAGTTAGATACATATAATTGTATCTCAATTATGTGTCAAAAACATCAATTATGTGTAAAAAAACATACGTAAGTCTCCACTTATTAAAACTTTCCAATTACGTTCATGGTTGGTTAGTGTATCTCATCGCGGTGGTGTTTGCTTCACTTTTTAATTTGTCGATGTCGCTTATTGCTCGTTGCGCTTAGATCTGATAGACCTTAGATCTAGTGGACCTCTGTCAGATCTACCAAAAATTCGACATGAACACTCCTCCAATTATTGGGCCTTTCGACCTCCTTATCACCTCCGTCGTCGATGCGATCTTCGAATAGTAACAATTTGAAAACTAAAGGATATAGATTAATCGTATGAATATGCATTGATACATTTAATTTAAGGAGGATAAGAAGCAGGAAATTGATGAACAACTTGTGCATAACTTCTGGTTGGTTGCGGCAAAAATAATTTTAGGAGTAAAAAGGTTGACTAATAATTAATTAGTAAGGGGGAAGATATTGATAGGGTTGGAGATTGGTTATTATTAAAACATTAATTGTGGAATTTAAATTTAAAGATAATTAATCAATCATAATCTTAAAGGATGTAAATATCTTTGATTGTATCTTTAAAATATATGGTATAAAATATTTAAAGTGGTAATATATGTAATTGTTTGAAAGTAAAGGTAAAATTAATATGTCTAGGTAGGTAGTTTTTCCAAGTTTTTATTAGTTGCCAAAAACCAATTAATTTGGGCCCACTTACTTTTATAAAATTTTCAAATCTCCCACCTTCTTGTCTCTATGTCACATCTTTAGATTCTCTACCAAAAAACAACCAGAATTTCAAAAATTAAAATTAAAAAAACCAAAAAAAAACTCTTCCCTCTCTTGTTTAAAAAATTAAGCACCACCTGAAATTTCACAGATTAAAAAAAAATAAAAATTCAAATCCTTCCCTCCAAAATTTTAGTCCAACTTTAAAATCCCATATCTATAAATTACTTCTTCAAATACTCTGTTTTTTACATCTGAAAAAATGGAAGTGTTGTCTATTGTTACTGAATTTGAATGTAATAAGGAGAATATCCCACCTTTTTCTGTACAAAAATTGACTCCAAATTCTTTGAAGTTGAAATTTTGTACAATAAATGTGAAGAGAAAATTCATGAGGAGGCCTTTGAAAGATATCACTAACCTCTTCAATTGTACTTCTTCTTCAGCTGCATTTACGAGATTTCAGGGATCTGATTCTGTTTCTTCTCAAGAGATTGTTTGTCGAAAGCGAAAAGAAATTGATGAGAATGTTGATTCATTGCAGAAGCAGCATTGTTCGAAAATGCTTAGAAGAGATTTTTAGATAATTCAATTTTTTCAAATAATTCAATTTTTTCAAATAAATATATTAAATACAATTTTTTTTTGGTTCCGTACTTGTGGTTCAGTATTCATAATGAGACTCGACTAAATTTAGATTTGCATATCAGAGTGCCCATTTCTGGGCACGGTGTTCCCAATTAGATTTTTTCCATTTCAGGGGCTTAAACTAAGGACCTCAGAAGAGAAGAAATGCGGCGGACCAGAAAAGTACCCTAATTTTCAGAGGCATTGAAAAATGGAGAAGCTAATTTTTACATAAAGTTTAGCATAATTCACTACTAATGCACCAGCTAAAGTATTAATCATTGTGAATATTATGTATGAGATCTCAATAGTAGTAGTAGTTATTATATTATTATAGTCACCGCAACCAATTGTTTAAATTTGCCTATACAAATTGAAGGGAGTCCTAGAGTAACGGTAAATTGTCTTCCTATGACCTATAAAGTTATTGATTCGAGTGTTGGAAGTAGTCGTTAATGCTTGCATCGCACCCGTTGAAGTGTGGCCCTTCCCGAATCCTGCGGTGATGCTTTTTAAAAAAATAAATAAATAGAAGCTAGTGCTAGTGAGTAGTGACTCGTGACATCCCATTAAACCTTATTAATAAGGCCAAAACCAGAAAGAAACCAAGCAAGAGCAATAAACAATCTTTCTTGGCCAGTAAACAGGATTATGCATCTAGATTTTGTAAATTGTGTTTGCAACTTTTCAATTTGACTTTATCAAAATGTTTAATAAGTTCTGTATTTGATTAAAAACAAGTAATTAACCAGATACTTATTAGATATGTGAATCTTGTTTTGACATATATGACTTGTAAAAGTATATTGCCTTTAGTGGAGAGGTTGTCCGATGAGTAATTAGTTTCAGCACTAAAATAATTTAATGAGAAGAATGAAACATAAAATAGAGAAAGAACATTGTTTTTGTTAGGTATTTGAACAAAATTTTATATTACACTATATTAAAAGTATCTTTCAAATGACTTAACCTAACAACTGGTTTTCAGAGCTAGTGATTTAACATGACAAGTATGAAAATGGTGAAGTATCGTAGGAGACTCAGTTTACTACCTTTAAAGTAGCTTGAAGATGCACACACACAATATCACTACATCAAAAATGATCTTTAGCGGCAATAGCTTAATTGCAGCCAAAAATATATTTTTAGCAGCATTTAGCACTCTTTGTAAATGTCTCTAAAGTCTATAGCGACACTGGATCCAATGGCATTTAACTAATGACGGTAAAGACTTTATCACTCTTTGTTAATGTGTATGTATTGCTGCTAAAAGTGGTTGTTGTTGTAGAGAAACTAACCAGCTTTGAGTTTCGGTGGGACATGGAATAGACCTGTGGATTGTGGCAGTACGGGAAGGAGATTGTTGGGTATGCGAATAAAGTTTCATATTGATAGTTCAAAAGATTGAGAAATTAATGGTGTGAGCCTTTTAGAGAAAAAACATGTAACGGTTTGATCCAAAGCAGACAATATCTTTGAACTGAATTAGCTCAACAATTTCATTTGACGTGCACCTATGTATTTCAAATTTCTACGATCTTAAAACACATTCAAGAATCCAGGCGTTCCAATTTACAGAATCTTGAATGGATTGACCAAAAAAAAAGTCGAATTTAACAAATCAAATTGATTTTCATAGACCACTTGCAAAATTAAAGATATATTTAAGGACAAATAGAAGTTGACTCTTCGATACCTCACAAAGGAATGTCAAGCCAAGAAAATAGAAATTAGAGGTCATCCTTAAAGCTTTTCCAAATAACAAACTCTTAACAAGTGGCCAAATAATAAATATAAGATAACCAAATTTGTCAATTTGTTTAATTTGAACATGAAAAGCTAGCTACTTGAAAGTCATAGTCTTTCTATATATATATATGTTAGAGACTTAGGTCCTTGAAAACTAGTCTACCTTATAGAAATTACTCAAGTATTTACATCAATTAGGACAATGTATCAAGGGAAATTTTATGTTTTTGTGATTGTTGTGCTGATTATGGTGCAATGCTCAAATATTGCTAGGCCTATGGAGCAGAAAAGAAGTTTAACTGAACCTTTTCTCGTATATTTCGAGAGGAAAAAAGCCCTCGAGGTACATTATTATGACGGATATAAAAGCAAATTACAAAGAAGATACAAGCCAATGCGACGAAGTCCTGGAGGACCTGACCCCAAACATCATTAATCCATGAATTTTCAAGACACTAAAATATAGGGAAAATAAGAACTTTGTATCAAGTATTATTTGTGTTAGATGGATATGCAATGGTGCTAATGCTTGCATTTTCACTTGTTTTCTTCTTTAAGTAGTAGTAGGAGTAATATATTAAGACCATGGTATGATATTGTCCTATCTATGGGAAATTGTCTCATTACGTTTTCATCAGAAATCCTTAGCAACGAGACAATTTCCGATATAATTAGGGGTCAATTCCCACTTTATGCAATTTTTTTCGTTTTTTTTTAGTAGTGCATCATATTTAAATATCTTAGATTCGTTTCTGTACATTATATATATGGTCCTCAAAAGAATGTTCAATGTTTTTAGTAGCTTTGGCGTAACTACAATCTTGTCTTTTATTTAAATCCATAATGTTCTTTATAAGGTCGTGTATAATAGACTCTCGTGATCCGCACCTTCCTCGAATCAAATGCATAAAATTGTAGCTCCTCCTCTTCTCCTAATTGCACACAAGCTTAATACTCCCCAGTAAAGAGTTTTACTCTTAGACTGGTGCTGCATGAGGAACACTACTTCACTGTCAAGAATTTCAAATAACTCTAACATCGCAAAACATTTCTATAATTATGCTCTGAAATTTCACTTATCAAGCTCAATCCGCCACCCTTTTTTTCATGGAGATAATATCAAACAACAAAGTATCATTCAGTTACTTCAAGAATCAAATGGGGTTCAATCTCTCGACGCAACTAAGGCACTTCACGCACTCACAATCACAATGGGGCCAGACCCAACTCAACCATTTTTGGCGAATAACAGTATCATGTTCAAGTATTCTATATTCGGTGGTATCCGCATTGCACGCAAGGTGTTTGATAATATGTCCAAAAGAAATGTTGCGTCATACAATACATTGATAAGTGCTTATAGTCGAAATGGGAGTTTATTTGACGCTTGGAAGTTGTTTTCTGAGATGAGAAGTTGTGGATATGTGCCGACTCAGTTTACTTTTGGTGGGGTTTTGGGTTGTGAGGCTTTGGATGTCATTCAAGGATTTCAGTTGCAAGCGTTGGCTGAAAAATTGGGGCTTTTTTTCGTTGATGCTATTACAGGGACTGCATTATTGGGTTTACTTGGCAGGCAAGGATGGTTAAATGAAGCTATGCAGGTTTTCGACGAAATGCCTAAAAGGAATTTGGTGACTTTGAATTGTATGATATCCTTGTTTGGACAGTATGGATGTGTTGAGGAGTCGATGATGGTATTAAGGAAGTTAATAAGGAGTGAAATGGCTCCTTCCGAGAGCACTTTCCTGGGCGTATTGGTTGGTTTTGTTGAGGAACTTGATTTGATATTAGGGGAACAAGTACATGGCTTGGTAGTGAAAAATCCACTGAACTTTTCTGTTTCGGTGAATAATTCATTGATTAACATGTATGTGAAATGCGCTGACATACATATGGCGCAGAAAATGTTTGAGGATGTTCCTGTTAAGGATGTTGTGTCGTGGAATACAATGGTTGGTGCCATAGCGAAGATTGAAAGAGCGGATAGGGCATTGGTTGTTTTCAGGAAAATGTGTGTAAGTGGTGTATTGCCTAATGATACGACTTATGTGACTGCCCTAAACTGCTGCACTAGCCAGCAGTTTCGATTGCTTGGGGAGTCCATTCATGCGAAACTAATCCAGAAAAAGTTTGAATCTGATGTATATGTTGGTAGTGCATTACTTGACTTTTATGTTAAATGTGATAGATTGGATGACGCTCATGTTTGCTTTGATGAAATATCCGAGAAGAATGTGGTTTCTTGGAATAACTTGATGCTGGGTTACTCGAGTAAAGGTTCTTCTTATGCTATTTCGCTGCTTCGACAAATGATTCACTCGGGTTGTCATCCTACTGAGTTTTCTTTTTCTATTGCTGTGAAATCGTCAGGACTATCAGAGGTACTTCAGCTACATTCCTTGTCCATAAAAATGGGTTACATTGATAATGATTATGTCTCTAGCAGTCTCATTTCATCATATGCAAAAACTAGTTCAATTGACGATGCTCTAAGGTTTGTCACTACCAGTGAAATGCCACTTCCTGTTGTTGCATCCAATATGATTGCAAATATTTATAATAGAAATGGACTATTCGACAAAACTCAAGAGTTGTTTTCTGACCTTGAAAATCCGGATACTGTATCTTGGAATATTTTGATTGCAGCCTGTTCTCGAAATGGTGATTACGAAGAAGTTTTTGAACTTCTTGGACACATGTGGATGGCTAGAGTATCTCCTGATAGATACACATATGTTAGCCTGTTTAGTGTGTGCACCAAGCTTTGTAACCTTGGTCTAGGTAGCTCACTTCATGGCCTCATTGTAAAGACTGATTTTAAGCGTTGTGACACATTTGTCTGCAATATCATGATTGACATGTATGGCAAATGCGGGAGTCTTGCAAGTTCAATCAAGATCTTCAATGAAATGACGACTAAAAATGTGATCACATGGACAACCATTGTTTCAGCCCTTGGACTACATGGTTATGCATACGATGCATTGGAGAAATTCAAGGAGATGGATATGACCGGAATTAAACCTGATAAGGTTGCTTTCATAGCTGTGCTTTCAGCATGTAGGCATGTTGGATTAGTGAAAGAGGGGATGGAGTTGTTTGGGCAGATGAAAGGAAAATATGGTATAGAACCAGAGATGGATCACTATCTTATTGCTGTAGACTTGTTGGCTAGGTATGGCTATCTGACAGAAGCCGAGCAGTTAATCACTGGGATGCCTTTCCCTCCAAATGCTCTAATATGGCGCATATTTTTGGAAGGCTGCAAGAAAAAAAGAAGCACAGACGACACTATCGCTCTTGCTTCATAAAATACTGGTGATCCAGAGTACTACTATTGAATTCTAAGTAATGATCATGTTGCTTGATGGAGCTTATTTATTGTTTTCTCCCAACAGCATATGAACAAACAGGAAACTGGTGTCTTGATAAAATGATGTCGCTTCAACAAGTTGCAAGGTCGATCAATTATCAAGGTATATGAGTTAGTTCCTTGATTATTACTGATGCAGTTGTAGTTTCTTCTGACGGAAAACTAAATTCAACATCAAATGGATGCTCTTAAGTAGAATATTGAAATATCTTTCCGTGTACTTAACTTAACATATCTGCTTTTTGATTTTTCCTACCGAAGGTTCAATAGCTTACAGAGATTGACTTGTCCGAGCTCACGTAAATGGAGGAGATTGTTTTTGGATGCATGAATGACTAAGAAATCATCAAGTACAAATTGGTCTAAACTAATCAAAAACAAAAACAGAGGGAACAGGTGAGATCTAAAGAAGTCTACAATAAGTGAACAATTGAGTTTTGGCTTTTGTAAATCCATAGGCCATAACTCTACATTCTGTTGTGAATCCAGTCAGCTGTGCAAGCTTGTCTCATCAGAAAATAGTATATAAAGTAGGCTATAACATCAACATAACATAATATTGTTCGATCTTTTCTCGTCGATTCTATGGAGTTCAGGGAAAAACAAACTTCTGGAAGTGTTTTATCCAGTGGGAGAATATGAGTCAGGCTTAAAGAAATGGTCAATTTGGTTTGTCTTTATGATAATCTCTTTATTTGTCATCAATAAAGATTTGTAATGAGTGATCAATTCAACTCTATTGACTTTCCACACTGCCTCCTTGATGAAGATGAATTTCCACTGGTTTCAGAGTTCAAGTGATTCACCGAAGTGACGAGACCTTGAAAGCTGCTTTTTCAAGTGTCAGTAGCGGAATGTTCTGTCAATAATGAATTTTTCTTTTGACAACTTACATTTTCTATTCTTCATTCACTATTTTCATGTACAAAAACAAGTTATAGTTCTAATGAGGAACCTTCATAGTACTCCTAAGTCACCCATGGCAATAGAAGAATGCTTCATATGTACATTTTTTATGATGTAAAAGGAAGTCTCCATAGTTTACTTTAATATAACCAATTGTAAATAGGAAAAGTTCTCCTATTATGGTATTAATTTTCCTATTAATTCACCCCACTAGTTCTTTTGTTGACTAATTAAACTATCTTTTAGCAAGATAGTTGACTAGTATAATCACCATCAGGATCGGAGGTTAGGTTTATGTCCCTGCTTTGTACTTTTTGTTAATTAAAGATATTAGCATGTTAAATTAGGAGCCAATGCTAAACCTTCCACTACCATGGAAGATAAAAGCCAGACTGGATAATTTTAACATACAAAAGATTTTTTTTTCTACAATGTAATATATATTTATCAATAATTAATGTGATTTAATTTCTTATACTAGATTCAGCTATGCTTTGATAATTAAACCAATAATAAAATATTTGTTAATTTTTTTTAAAAAAAATTGATTATTTATAATAAAAAGTATTTAAAAAAAAATTATATTGTTTTATTCTCTTTAACCCCATTATGTTCTAACTCTTATCTTTATTTAAAATTTGTCAACTTATTACTTATATTATGTTTATAATTCATATAATGATTGCCTTTGTGAAATAATTGTTTTCAGTGTTGAATTGATAAAATCATATCTAAAACTAATAATTGAATTTTTTTTTTGAAGAAATCATTTATAAAAAATTATTAAGTAATAATTTGCATTTGAAAAGTGTAAGAAAGATAAATTTTAAAAAACACATATGAAGTTTGTTTTGATTTTAAGCCTCCAATTAAAATTTCGCTTTAGGCCTCTGATTACGTTGAGCCGCCCCTGACTAGATTCCTTACCATTTATTCTATTGTATCAATCAATAATATTAATTAGAATTATTTTTGATTACATAAAACTTAAACTCTTCATTGAGATACCTCTATTTTTATTTAGAGAAAAAAAAAGAGTAATTGCTTCTATTTCTATGGGGGTGTATGGTGTTTTCTCCTACTCTACTCCGGGACGGATCTAGAGAGGGATTAAAATGTTCACCTAAATTTCTTGACAAAAAATTACATTATATATATAACGTAATTCATATATATATATGAATCTCCTAAATATATTTTTATTTTTCACAACCCCTTGAATGAAAATTTTGAATCTGTCACTATTGCTAACCCTTGGTACCAATGAGAGGCCATTGCTCAATATTAATAAACAAAGAAGACAATCTAATCATCCCTTGTGTTTTGTTATAATGTGATATGTTGGTCGGTGTTAAACTATATTTTAAAGAGACAACGTTATCATTTCTGACATGTCATATTATTTCTTTGATCAGTCAACAGAAAACAACGACACCTGCATTTAATTATTAGCTTTATAAATAATTTATTAATTAAAATATTAATTAACATTAGGGTTAGCAGACAAAACACACTTTAGTATCTTCTATTATCCATTAATTTCCCACGTAGAAATCGCACTCTATGACATTGGGATATTCATGTGGGCCTCATATTTATTTGCTCTTTTAACATTTGAGAAAAAATAATTAGTTATACTCCTTTCGTAAGGGGCGGAGCTACGTGGTTGTTAGGGTATTCAATTGGACATTCTTCGTTGGAAAAAATATCATATATACAAGTAAAATAATACACAAAATTTTTAAATAATATATTTTAGACATCCTTGATATAACAAGCTATTGTAGTCCAACAGTTTTGAAACGCCTCAAATGAGTCGGTGCTCACGTATTTGAATCTCTCAAATAGTCACCCCAAGGAATAATGATGTAAGTAGGCATTATCTGATGCAAACATAACTACATAAGTAATTCTATAACTCAAACACATAACTTATCAATCATACAAATTAAAACAAATTAAAAGGAAAAGTCAAAAGAAAATAATTCAATATTTTATATGACAAGGTTGGATATATATTCGACGTTTGATTATGACAAAAAAATAAGCAACAATATGCTTAATATTTGAACTTTATAAAGTGGAGAATCTCAACAAGAAAAAGAATGTAATACGAGATGATGATACTTATCACAGTGCAAAAAATTGAAGTTGAAAAAGAAAATATAATTTTTAAAATGGGAAGAGATTATACATATGTTATTGTATTTGGTTAGTGCCACCAACTAGAACATACATAGTGGTTTGACTTTTTAGATCCCACACTGCCCCATTACAGTTAACGCACACAGTATAATGTGATCGTACTATATGATAATTTGATATGCGAATTATACTAGATACATTATATTTATATATATTTAATGCGATTTACATGTATGATATCAGATACGTGAGTGAGATGGGAGACGAACGATATTTATTGGATTATAGTCATGCATTTAGAATAAATTATACCTAAGTTTGATTTCATGCATGTATCCCGAGATATATATATCTGGACATAGCAAAATTTGATAAGTTTCGTAATATTGCAAACTAACATGTATCTAAAATTAATGAGATTTCGATAAATTAGCCCTATTTAATCCTACATGCATACTTAATTTGAGGACATAGTTGAACCATTACCGTTCTTAAGCTTTTCTTTTTCTTTTATTTTGTTTGTTAATGGATTGTCAATTTTCATGTTGGTTCATGGCTAAGTAATAAAAATTTGTAATGATGAAATTAAATTCTCCTCAGCTTATTTCTTTGTTTGTTAAAATCTTAAATACGATAAAAAAAAAAAAAGAAGCAAAAATACTATAGAAAATTCTAAATTATTTGTTGAAAGAGAAATTAACCAAACCGTTGCCGGACCATTTTTCTGATTTTTCATCTAAAAAATTGACCTCCTCGAATGAAAAGCCAAATCCTCTAATTTTCTATTCAACTTTTAGATCTAAATTATGATCTATTTCTCTCACAGTCACGCTACTAAAAGCTCACTATTTTTTGATTGATATTTTTTAAAGAAAAATATTTTGGAATTATTTTCACAGATATTTTGATTAAATCAGTGTGAAATGAAAAAATAGTAGTGTTTTTATATGAAAAATTATGAAATATCTCAATATTTTAGCAATAATTTATTTCCCACTATTCGTTTTTTCATATGAGGTCGGGTAAGTCTTAGTCTCTTTGATGATGACATGTGTCAAGATATGATGTTAATATTGAGCAATTAATCTCGTAATTAGGATAAATGAGGGAATTATTCAAAATTAGAGCATGATTGAACTAAATATTTGACGATATGGATATGTGTGAACTAAAATATTAATGAAAAACAAATCAGCTGATCAATTTTGTATAGTACGAGGGCATATTTAAATCTTTTCTGTTTTAATATCTAAATTACATTCTTTTAATTTGAAGGGGCAAAAAGGACACTACAATCAATATTTAAGTTTCAAACTTTGACTCTTCAAAGAAATAAAAGGGAGCAAATTAAAGAGCCAACTTTGTGTGATGCGACTCGACGCAGGAATAAAATAGTTATTTATTTAATATCAATTACTCTCTCATTCTAAATTTCTTGTCATGTTTTATTTTTTGAGAGTCAATTTAAATATTTAAAAATTATATAACGAGTTACAATTTGTGTTGGGTTTTAAAGGTGTGAATAGGAAATGAAGAGTCGTGACTCTCCTAAAGGGTTGTGACCTTTACGAAAGGTTATGTCTTTTCTAAAGAGTTGTGACCTTTACAAAAGATTGTGTCTTTTCTAAAGGGTTGTGACTGTTTGAAAAGTTGTCCCTTTTCCAAAGGGTTGCGACCTTTCCGATAAGGCACAATTAACACATTTTCATACTACCCTTTTTTGGCTATAAATAAAGAGGTTTTCTCTCATTTTTGAGGATGGAATTTTTCCTTCTTTTGCATATATTTTCTTATAAAACAAAATAGAGTCTATGTGTGATTCGTTGCTGTCTTTTTGAGTTCGTTGAAATTATCGAAGTTTGAGGTACCGCTACTTCTTTAATGGTTAAATCCGTTTTATCTCGGGAGGAATTAATCTACAACCTCGGGTACTTGAGAGGATTAAATTTCTTAAGGACACAGTGGGTTCTGTAGACTCGGATAGTTCTTTTCTTTTTCTTTTCATCTTTTATTATTTCTGGTTTGCTAATCAGAATACAGGAGATAACAAGCTTAAGAAATTTATTTATTGTTGGTATTTTTTGTGGTAAGGAAATTACTTTTATTTTCTATGTTCTTTTGTTGGAAAAAAAAGAAGAGAAAGAGAATTATTTTATCATACGATAAAAGAAATTTGTGATGAACTAGTACTACTTTAATATATTTGAGTATATTTTCTGTAGTGACTTTTTCTTGGACTGGTAAGATTAGTTTTATTTACTTCCCAAGTGCATTCAAGCATTGCACCCCTTCAGTTTTCTTTTCGATGAGAAAAGTTATTTTGTGCATATTTTTGGTTTTTTATAAGTATGAGAAGAAGTAAATGAACAAATGTTGTCTCCTAACAATATCTGAACATGAGTTTAGTTTCTCGTTGAATTCAATGCTTTCTGAGGAAATTGGAATATGCTAGAAACTGGGAAAGGCAAAAAAAAAAATTAGCAAGAAAAGTGACTAGTATGGAATCATTGCTGGCAGATAGAATATGATTCAATGGGAGTAAAAATCAGATTTTATCTTTATTTTCTCTTGATTATTTCTTTTTCTATCCTTTATAAGTTATGAGATTTATTTCATAAATGTTAGGATAGATGTTCATTATGTGATGATCTCAGAATATATCTTTATTATTGTAAATATGTATTTTTGTTTGAAGGGGGAAAAACTTTTGTAATTTTCTACTTCGTGTGAAATTTGATTGTGTCTGATTTTTGAAGACTAAAATCTTCTGATTTTTTTTCTTTGGTTTGACGAATATAAGAACTTCACCGAATAAATCGGATCGTGCATTTAGTTTGAAGAATACACCAATTTATGAAGCACTCTGTTTGCAGGAATATTCCGACTTGAAGAGTTTAAAAACTTCGTTAGGAATATTAAGGCTAAACGATTAGAAGAATACAAAACCTTAATCGTTAAACTAGAAACAAGTTGTATAAAGATTGAATCTTTATTGTTAGTATTCTAAATACTAAGTGGTATGTCTAATTGTGACAGAAAGGGAAAAAAAACACCAGTATCATAAAATTAGTGATTTTTGTGCCTGCAATGAGTGTTTCTATGGATTAAATCTCCAAAAGTAGGCTTCATGTTGCCAATGTGTATTTTGATGGTATACAATTTGAAAGCATGGGGAAAAAATATGTGAAAAATGATTTCAAATACTTGAAAAATATTTTTGAGATCATATTTAAAATGTGGGGGGTTCTTTACTTGTGATAAAGAAAAAAATTAAACTTAGTGTCTAATTTTTAAATTTGAAAGTACAAGATATGAAATTCAATGACATTATTGTATTATGTTAGACCCACAAAATTCTTGGAGTATATTTGATATTGTGGTCGTTGAGTCTCTCTTTACTAGTACATGATATGACTAGTATAAAACCACCAAATTATATATATACTTGCTCAAAAGAATTGTGTTCTTTGATGGAAAAGTATGAAAAATGGTGAAAGGTGAACTGTGATGTTTGTGTTGTAAAAGAAACATTTGAGTCGTATGCTCTTTTTGGACCCAATGAGACTATGTTCGTGGGTAACTATGCAATAACCAAATCGAAGGTTATAAAAAGGTTCTTCTAGAAAGAGCATCTGGCAATGTGCTGACTCTAAACAAAGTCAAACTGTTTATGACATGAACGCTTGAGACATGTCAAGTACAAACCCTTGCGAAAACTGATCAACTTAGAAATTTTGCCTAACTTTGAGTGCAATAAATAAAAATGTCAAGTTTGTGTTGAATCTAAGTATGCTAAGCATTATTATAAGTTTGTTGAAAGGAATTTTAATTCCTTAGTATTGATTCACGCTTACATTTGTGATATGAAGTCAACACCATCTCGTGGTGGGAAAAAAGTATTTTATTACTTTTATTGACAATTGCACTATGTAATGTTATGTTTATTTGCTGAATGGTAAGGATGAAGCAATTGAAACATCTAGGCAATATTAAACTGAAGTTGAAAATCAGTTGGATAAAAAGTTTGTTATGATTAGAAGTGGTAGATGTGGAGAATATGAATCTTCTTTTGTAGAAATATATTTGGAAAATGGAATCATCCATCAAATTACTACACGTACTCACCTTAATCTAATGAAATTGCTGAAGGAAATAAAATCGAACTTTGAAGGAAATGTTGAATGTCCTACTTATAAGTTCTGGTTTACCACAAAATTTGTGGGGGAAAGCTATCATTATAGCAAAAGAGAACAACAAAAAGTTTTTCTGTTTAGAAAGAGAGAAACAAAAAGTTTTGTTTGTTAAGAAAGGGAGCAACAAAAAAGTTTTGTTTGTTCAGGCTTTGTTGTATCCTGATATAGAATTATTTGTCGCCCCTTAAAGTATATACAAGCAATAACTCTTGAAAGATAGTGATCTAATAATTTTCAATACAGTCTATTCCATATGAGAAATGAAAATGAGGAAAATCCAACTTGAAATATTTCATAATGTAAAAATTCAAGTTCCTATTCCCAAAAGGGTCAAAATAGGACCTAAGACTGTTGATTGTATGTTCATTGGATATGCTACAAATAGTAAAGAATGTTGATTTATTATTCATAAGTCCGAACCGTCGGATATTCAAGTGAAGGGTCTAAACAACCTTGAAAAGAACCAAAGGAGAATGTACTTAATAGAGAGATTCAGAGGCGTAGTAAATGTCAAAGGACATCTACTTCCTTTGGTTTTGAATGTGTAACATTTCTTCTTGAAAGTGAGTCCCAATCTTGAGCAATCATACTTGGGAGTTGGTTGATCTTCCTCCAGAAAATAGATCTTTGGGTTCAAAGTGGATCTACAAAAGGAAAAGAAAGTTGATGGAACTATTGACAAATACAAAGCAAGGCTTGTTGTCATAGGCTTTAGACAATAAGAAGGCATTGATTATTTTGACACATAATATCCACTAACTAGGATTACATCAATTCAGATGTTAATAGCGTTAGTTGTGGTGTATGGCCTTCTAATTCGTCAAATAGATGTTAAAGCAACTTTCTGAAATGGAGAATTGGAGGAAATTTTTTTACACGAAACAACCCAATGGCTTTGTGGTTCCTGGTAAAGAAAAGAAAGTGTGTAAACTTGTTAAGTCACTTTATGGACTAAAAACAAGCACCCAAACAATGACATGAGAAATTTTACCAAACCATGTTGGCAAATGGATTCAAGATTAATGAATGTGATAAATGTTTTTACATTAAAGAAACTCCAAACACAAGGTCATTGTTTGTTTTTATGTTGATGACATGTTGATCATCAAAAGAGACATTTCTGACATAAATGCTACTAAGCATATGCTAGAAAGTAACTTCGATATGAAAGACATTGAAGTTGTTGATGTGATTGAAAAGGTACTTGACAACTTCAAGTATTTGGATTTCAATATTGTCAAGACTCCAATAAATGTGAGCTTTGTACTTCAAAAATAATGAAGGAGAAAGTGACTGACAATTGAATTAGACTAGAGTATTGAGAAGTATGATATATATCATGAAGTGTACGCGATCAGATATAGTATCTGCTATTAGTAAACTGAGTCGGTTCACGAGTAATCTCAATCAAACTTATTGGATGATAATGAAAAGAGTTTTAAAGTATTTAAAACATACTTAAAAAACTATGATTTGCATTATAACTAATATTCAACAGTATTGGAAGAATATAGTGAAGAAAATTGAATCACCAGGTCAAATGAAGTAAAATCCACGAGTGGATATGTATTTACTCTTGGTGGAGGAGCAGTCTCTTGGAAAGCTTCCAAACAGGCATGTATTGCTCTCTCTACTATGAAATATGATTTTATCGCTCAAGATAAGGCCGGTGAAGAAATTGAATGACTCCAAAATTTCTTGAAAGAATTTTGGCCCAAACCTTTAGCACCAGTATGCATACACTGTAAGAGTTAAGTTGCTATAGGTAGGGCATGGAGCATGATATATAGCGAAAGTATCGTCATATATGACGTAGAAATAATATCGTTAGAGAACTACTCTCTAGTGGAATTATCACAATTGACTATGTAAAGTCAAAGGATAATGTGTCGGATCCACTTAAAAAGGCCTAACTAGAGAGGGAGTTGATAGATTATCAAAGGGAATGGGACTATGGCCAAGGAAAAGTCATTGTGGCGGTAACTCTACCTAGAAGACTGGAGATCCCAAGATCTAGGTTCAAGGAGATCAAACAAAGTCATTAATGACGGTTCAACATTGTCAAAAAATTATTTTATGGTCCATTCTCATAATGAGACAATGTTCAGTAACCAGGATAAAGGCATTGGGACTTTTTAATGGTTTCTAAATTTGATACAGGGTATATCAAATGGTGTATCTACGGGATAGCACATTTAGAAATCACCTATGTAAGTGTGAAGTGTAAGCCGCTTCAAGGAGAATCCGGTAAGGCCAGTTCTCTACGCACTTATAAACCAAGATGTGTTCATGGCTGAAACGAACAAAACAATGAGAACCAAAATCAGTTCAAGGTTTGATTGTGTGACTTATGTTGTCTAGGTATACACCAAAGCTCGACGGTTCAAAGATATCAAATCTACCGATTGACCGAGTATATCTGATATATGTTCACTATGGAAAGTTCAAAGGGAAACCCACTTGTCCAGATGCAATCAATCCTTACTTACGAATCACACAGTTTTTTCTTGCATATGTTTTAACAATAGCCATTCCCTATTCATGTGGGGGATTGTTGGGTTTTAAAGGTGTGAATAGGAAATGAAGAGTTGTGACTCTCCTAAAGGGTTGTGACCTTTACGAAAGGTTATGTCTTTTCTAAAGGGTTGTGACTTTTACAAAAGGTTGTGTTTTTTCTACAGGGTTGTGACCGTTTGAAAGGTTGTCCCTTTTCCAAAGAGTTGTGACCTTTCAGATAAGGCACAATTAACACCTTTTCATACTATCCTTTGTTGGCTATAAATAGAGAGGTTTTCTCTCATTTTTGAGGATGGAGTTTTTCCTTCTTTTGCATATATTTTCTTACAAAACAAAATAGAGTCTATGTGTGATTCGTTGCTGTCTTTTTGATTTCGTTGAAATTATCGAAGTTTGAGGTACTGCTACTTCTTTAATGGTTAAATCCGTTTTATCTTGGGAGGAATTAATCTACAACCTCGGGTACTTGAAGGGATTAAATTTCTTAAGGACACACAGTGGGTTCTGTGGACTCGGATAGTTCTTTTCTTTTTCTTTTCATCTTTTATTATTTCTGATTTGCTAATCAGAATACCGCAGATAACAATTTGTACCAATTATATGATGAAAACATGAGTTTATGTAATTTAACTCTCAAAAGTGAAATACTGACGGATGTATTTTTGGAACGGAAGTAGTATATAATATAAAGTCAGAATGCAATTTATGATGTATGACACCCTTGATGATGTTATCAAAGTCACCCCAGCTCAGCACCAGCAAATTAGAGTTAATTAATTGCTTTAAACCCTAATCTAAGTCCTTGTTTGTGGTTACTGCTTTATTTTCACTCTAGGGGTTATTATTTTTTTATATTTTTAATGAAGTGATTTATAGCTATATAAATATCTAATATTTATTTTAGATCATAATTGCTTTTTAAAAAACCTTCTTTTTAAAAATTTGTGCTTAATCAAATAGCGCCATATAAATTTGGTGCGGACTTTCGATTAAAGGCGGCTTTATTTTTAAAATTTGAACTCAAAACTTCTTATTAAAGATGAAAGATTACTTATTACTCCACCAAAATCTTTCACCAAAATCTTTGATTATCGTACTCTGAATTCATGTACTTTCCTCCAAAAATGAAAGGAATATTGTTTTAGAGACATATATTAGTTTATTTTTCAAAGAAACGACCAAAATACATGAAAATGAAATGAATGGTGAATATAAAGAAATTGGAACAATTAACCTAGAACAAAATCCACATGAAATTGACATGTAAAAGTCGGCGCTCTCATGTTCCTACTATTTTTTTTCTTATAATTAAATTAAACTTTTTTTTAACGATGTCTAATTAATATATATTATCCCATGACTAAGAGCTTTATCAACCTTGGCCATCAAATGAAAGTAAACGCCAAACAAATGTGTCCATTGTTACTTTGCAACCATGAATACTTTGCAACCATTGAAATTAGAGTTAAAAGGGTCAAAATACATCCAATAGTTAGCAAAATGTACCTAGACGTTGACTAGACCAAATATTTATTTAGAAATAGCTCTAGACATATTTATTCATTAAATCTTCATCCACCTGCCATATATAATGACTCTATTTGCTAACACATTAATTTTTTAAGTATATTTTTAGTTGACTTCTCTAAAATTTTAGACTCTTTCCTTTTAAGTCGGAGATATCAATGCCACGACAGAGATAAGACCACGACTAAGAAGATGGAGAAGAAGTTGGTGGATGTCACGGTTGAAATAAATTAATTTGTATGATTATAGTTTTAACCTTTTACCTAATATTAATTTATTTAGATTTATCTTAGTGAAATTATTTTTCCGCATCGAGTGCCATGCACGTGACAGAATTTTTAAACAAAAGAGATAGTTTGTACACACATCATCAAGAATTAGTCGAGACGCATTTCGCTAACTATTGGGTAATTTAAGGGGTGTCAATAGTGGTAGTAAAAAATATAATTATGAGGCTAGTAGGACTAAAATACACAACCTCAAGGAATTTTCACCACCTTTATCACTAGACTAAACTTTTTAACTTGTGTCAAGAGGTGTCAATACTTATATATAATTTATTAAATCAAAATTTGACCTCATTATTTTCCCCAACGGTGGACCCGCCCCTGCTTTCATGGCCACATATCTTGCCATAACACTTTAAATTATAATTTTAAATCTACCCAATTTAATTTATTACGATTGAAAATTACTATTGGATTGGATCCACCCATAAATGAAAGACGCCAACATGTCATATGAAACTCACTATCGCAAAATCTAAAAGAAGGATCGAGGACGTGGCGCCACGCCTATTTCATTAAAAGTAGATAAATTTTATGTTGCACAAATAAAGCTTATGATATATTTATAAGCTAATCGAATGATGTTTGAACTTAATTATAAATAATGGCGCCGCCAAGGCATGATAAAATGTCTGTCTTATCATATATTAGTGTATATAATATAATTAAAGGATTTTTTTTTTCAATTCTGTGTAATTTTAAGGATAATGCAAGAGTTATTAAAGGACAAATAATTAATGTATAAACAATTGATATGAATTTTAGGACCAACAGGCAGTCAAATTGTCCATTTGCAACTGCTTGTCAGGTGAACGTTGGCTAAGCCAACTGCCAATATATACCAGGCGCCGTCTAACCAATAGGAGATTATATTATAGGTTATCCTAGTCGGATACCTGATTAGACATGATGTCAAACGATCGAGTTGAACTGAATTTAAATAGATCAAAGTGAATTAAATTAATAAATCATTAATATATTCAAATATCGCTCAGATTGAGATGAGATGGATCTAGATGAGCTAAATAATTTAGATTGGTCCATATAACCCAAAATATCCTTCGTTTCATTCGAGAAAAGATAAATTGAATCATCAAAAATTTGGAGAGTGAAGTATAATTAGATTCATTTTTGAGAAGATTTATATTACTATTATCAAGTAGAATGTTTGGAATTCATATTATGCAAGGAGATACAAATTTTGTTCATGGATTAACAAAAATGTGGAAAAGCTCTATTTGCCTATCGCATTTTATATGAGTCTCTTTCTTTTTGGGTATGACATTGCCATTTTTAACAAATTCTAGTTTTTTTTATTACAATTTATTTAAATACCAAACAAAATAAATAATTTCTTTATTAAGATTGTATATGACATATCAAACAAAAAAAAATTGTTTTAGAAATATTTTATGAGTCAATTTGGACTAGATACTTTGGCCAATTTTATTTTTGGGTTTCCCACCCGGTGTCCGTAGTCTACATTGGAGCCCCGACTAAATTTAGATCGCGCACAGCAGGGCCCATCGAGGGTGGCGCTCCCAACAAGATTTTTTCCATATCCAGGGCTCAAACCCGAGACCTCTTGTTAAGGGTGAAGCACTCCCACCAGTGCACCACAACTCATGTTGGACTAGATACTTAGGCAACTTTTACCTGTGCTGAAATAGATAGATCAAAATAGCTTGAGTACATGTCATTTTTATAAGCTAATTTTATCATATATATATATATATATATACCTGATTAATACCTTAGTACATATTATAAACTATTGTCATGTATGTAGTAGGGGTTTACTTTATTTTTGGGTTATCGTTTTAGATTTTCTATGAAGAGTACTTATTTATTGTTATTATTATTTGTTGAAAAGACGATAAAATATATAAGCTAAATTAATCTTTTAGATGTGATGGCCTCATACTTTAACACAACTGAAATATATAATTAAAAAAAAAAAAAAAAACTATTGTCATGTATGTAGTAGGGGTTTACTTTATTTTTGGGTTATCGTATTAGATTTTCTATGAAGAGTACTTATGTATTGTTATTATTATTTGTTGAAAAGACGATAAAATATATAAGCTAAATTAATCTTTTAGATGTGATGGCCTCATACTTTAACACAAAACTGAAATATATAATTAAAAAAAAAAAAAACTATTGTCATGTATGTAGTAGGGGTTTACTTTATTTTTGGGTTATCGTATTAGATTTTCTATGAAGAGTACTTATTTATTGTTATTATTATTTGTTGAAAAGACGATAAAATATATAAGCTAAATTAATCTTTTAGATGTGATGGCCTCATACTTTAACACAAAACTGAAATACATAATTAAAAAAAATAATAATAATATATATATATATATATATATATATATATTTTAAATTTTTAGATGAAATAATCACAAACTTTATAACATTATACTGGTGTAAAAGATTTAAACATTATCCACCCTGGGATTGGATAGAGATGATTATGATTACTATGAGATGAGGCTAAATAAAGTAACATGATCATGTGGGAATTTATTTAGTCTAAGAGATATAGTTGTATTTTCACAAGAAAAATCTCACATTTTGTTGAGAGGCATAGGAGCTAGCTAGAGTACTAGGGTATAATTTTTGTAGGCCGACAAGTTGATAATAGCTTTAATAAAAGTCATTATAACAATAAAGTTGTTCCTTTAACTATATAATATATCCAACTTTAAACTGAGGCAAAAGAGGCTGACTTTAAATTAAAAATTCACAATATCAAACCTTTACGGCTAACATTTGGGTTGTTTTAATTTTTAGCCTCTATTTATTCCTCTTTAATTAGCAGCAAAAGAAGAAACTCATGAGTCATTTTGTGGTGTCCAAATATTCTCAGAGGGGGAGAATCTTATCTTGAAGTTTCAGATGACTCATGCTAAAGCAAACTAATCGCTTAAGTTGTTTTAATTTATGTGATATTCTTTCGTTCGTTTAAAAAAAAAAATTAATTTGAAAGAAATTGATTGTATACTTCTTATTTTACTCCTAGCGAAAGGTTTTTATAACCGTACCAATATTATGTTATGTTTAAAGAAGTAAGTTTCAAAAGTTTCTTGTCACACAAATACAAATGTGTTTTAGATTACAAATTTCAGAAGCCTTCATTTCTCTCTTCTTAAACTTCATGCAGATTCATATTATATCAAATAAATTAGAATAGAGAAAATATTTAGTGTTGATATAAGTTTCCCAATTTTTTTGAATATTATATATATATATATATATATAGTATGTCGAATAAAAAAAAATAGTCCAAAATCATATACACAAGGAGATAAACAATTTATATCAGATGAGCCGGAGGACTAAAATATGAGTAAAATCCTTAATAAGGATTAGTCCCACTCTGATACAATGTTAAGAAAATAAAATATTGAACCTAATTATACTCCTACGGGATTAGCTAGGCTAAGTGAAAATTACTACTCTCTCTCTTTCAATTGATGTGCCTTACGTTCATGTTTAGTTTGTTTAAAAAATAATGTTTTTTTTCTTCATATATGTAGTTACCTTATACTTCTAAAATCACAAATGACACATTTTAAACAATAAAATTCAAATGATACTTTGATATATTATACACATTAGTTAGTTTTAAATTAATAAATTCAAAAGTTCTCTAATATTATTAAATTGTTTATTCAGTCAAATTAAAATACGTAAAATAAAACCAAGGGTACGGTATACTATACATAGAGCCTTAGGTATACCTTCTATTGAAGAAACTCTCAAGTTACATTATTAATCGATGACCTGATTTTAGAAAGTGAACGTTCTTTTCAACTTCTTGATTTGACTTGGTAAATTGTATTTGGATTTCATACGCAAGCACAAAATAGAAAAGAAAGAAAAAGAGAAATAGCTCTATGCTTGCTAGATAATCACACATTAATATCATAGGTTCTACTGATTGACAAAGCTTCCATCTATCCTAGGTTATGTTTTTTTTTAAAAAAAAATTTTTGGTGGAGCTGGAGTGGAATTTTTTAAAGATATCAATTTAAATATCCAGTAAAGAGTAAAATCTTTTAGATGATGGAGAATCCATGCTGGAGAGCTTTGTCTGTTTTAGTCCACTTAACTACAAAAATATCATGCATGTTCTCTCCATTATCATCATTATATAATATCCTTTTTTCTTCCTTATAAATAGTAATATCAATCATAATCTCCATGCAACAAACAACACTTATACTCTCTTTCAACTCAATTAGCCAAAAACCCTTAAGTGTTCTTTGCTTAATTAATTAATCTTCACATGGCTAACAATTCATCATCAAGAATGCTAATAATCCTCTTCATGATTATTTTCCTTTTTTGTCACTTTATTTCTTTGGAGGGTCGTATTCTTGGTGATCTTCAAGTTGTTCAGAACAAATATGATAGCCATTTTGTTCTTAGTAAGGCAGGATTTAACCTAACGGAGATAGAGGAGTATACGAGGCGATCTTTAAAAGGTGGTTCCGATAGAACTGCCCCTGGTGGACCTGACCCTCAACATCACTCTTTTCCTCCAACTAACTAGCGTGCCAACATATGATGCTCGGATCCTCTAAAAATTCCTCTGTTATATCTGTGTTGAATCTTTTAAAAATATACCCTGCATGATATTTTTAAAGGATCCGAGCATAGGTTGGAGTCGATTAATTACTTTAACAATGTTCTTTTTTTTTTAATTTCTTTTTGAAGTCATGTTGTGTTTCTTTTTTTCTTCTTATTTTCTTTTGGTTAAAAAAGGCATCAACGATAATCAATGCATTTTTGCAAGATCTCATGAAACAGTATGAGAAAAAAGCATCATGCATCCATCTTGTAACTTATCAGATGAGAGAGATGATTTGTAATGAGAATTGTCCTTTGTGAAATGTTGGAGGCTTAGTTATCTCTTCTCAACCCCGCTAAGTGAATTCATAATCTTGAAAATACGACATGTTACCTTCTTTTTTCTATGATAGGTGATCAAGACAACTTTGATTGTCAACAAATTCTTTATGTCATATACTAGTGATAGTTAACTAGCACATAAGGAACGCGTAACACAAAAAAGATAAAAAAGATTATACTCCCCTATTTCAACTTGGTAATTGTCCAACTTTCCTGTTTTAGTCTGTTTAAAAAAGAATGTTTTTTTTTTTGTTTTTTTTTAATTTTAATTTTCCACGTGGCATGTTTAATACTATAAGATCAAAAAGCATTTTAGTAAATTCAACATATCTTTAATTTAAGAGTTAATTAAGGCCCCTAAATTCAAAAGTCTTTTTACTTTTTAAACCCCCTCCGTATCAAATCAAAACAAGACAATCAAATTGAAACGGAGGGAATACGAATGCGTAGTAATTTCATTACCAAGTTAATCAAACGAAACTTTTGCTTTGCAGTACTAGCCACTAAAATTGAATAATGTGTAGCTAGCTAGCTTCACATTTTAAGCAAGTCCTCTTGGAAAAATAGGCGTCGGATCCAATGATTCAGAGTAATCATGAATGGTAGTAGGTAGATCTCTGAATATCTCGACCATCTAAACTAGATGATGAGGACGGGCAGTAGCGGAACTAGAAATTTTAACGAGGGTGTCCAAGAATAATGATGTGTGGCTGTCAAAAATAAAACAATAGAATATTGTGCTATTTGGCGTTCAAACCCGGAACCTTATTCATTCGAATGGATACCCATTATCACTATGTCTATGTGTAGCTTTTGTCAAGGGTGTCCAACTTTAAATATACATCCATTAAATGCAGAATTTGACATATATATACAACGTAATTTTTTGACGATAGCTCTGCCCCTGGGCGTAGCCACATACAGTGAAGGATAATGGTTAGTGAACATCATAATTCATCCAAACTTATATTGTATGTTTAGAAAATTATATGAAGTATATAAGTGATGATAAATTATTATTCATACGTATAAATTAATTTTTGAACACGATTCCGAGCGCAAGACACAAATCGGATTAGAGGTACTCCAACGTTCACCCAAGATCATCATCAACCATTACTCAACAGTGATAACAAACAATTAATCCCTTTCATATTTCTCCTTTCCCTAGCCTCAATTTTTATTTTAAAAAGTTATACTATATAGTTCAGTAATGTAATAACATTATCCAAGCCATGCATGTAGATTTACAACTTACAAGTTTCACTTTTTTTTTTTTGGACAAAAAAAGTAGTAGTAATTCATCTATTAAGAGATTTGAATAAAAAGAAAGTGGGTCTCATCATACACATTATACGACAAATTTAATTTGTGGATAAAATCAAGAATGGATACAAAGATCCTGTGACAGTGACACCAAATGAAATTTAAGTTTCATTAATACTTTGCCACAGGGGCGGAGCCACCTTAGGCGAAAGGTGTTCCGATGAACATCCTTTGCCAGAAAATTATACGGTGTATAAAGGTTAAATATTAATTATTATGAGTGTATATTTGATTTTGCACATCCTTAACATAGGTGAGAAAAAAAATTTGCACACCCATCTCGAAATTCCTAGCTCCGCCACTGCGTTGCCCTAGTCAAGGATAGATTAAAATAATGTTTTCACAATAATTAAAAATTAAGCACCAAAAACCCTAAAAAATATTCCATAATCCTACCTAAAACCCGTGCAAAAAGTATACATTGTCAGAGGATTAAAGCAATATTATTTATTTTCAAGTACTTTAAATGCTTTGTCATTTAGTAACTGCCAGACAAAATGACTAATTGTGATTACGTGTTAATATCGTGCTTAGTAGATGATTTGTCTCTCTACAAATAATAATTAAAAAAGCCTTAATTACTATTCGGCAAACTCAAGAGTCAAAGATAATAATACTCCAACGTTTCAATTTATTTTTCTTTTTAGTATATTTTTTAAGAAAAAAAATTCTTTTTTAGTTTGATAATTCTTTAATTTCAATATTTCATACGATCCAATTGAGAACAAAAAAACTGTAAAATATATATGATTTTAATTTAAGATCACAAAAAATAGAGTGTTTCGATATGAACTCAATTATAACTTATTTTATAGTATTATTTTGGGTTAAAAATATTATTGTTTTATTTTATGAAATACTGCAAAAATTATTTGATCCTAACACACTTCAACGCACACATTATTATTTACATTTTGCCTTAGTATGATTCAAGATCCTAAAAATTTCTCAAAGTACAAATATACAATATAATTTTTTGAGAATATGTCTATTCGCACAAAATAGTGTGCATGTATCGTGCATTGGCCATGCACCACACGAGCTTGTCCTGTGCGTTCCCTCTACATCGATTTTAAGTTTTTAGATATATACATTTCTAAACTATACTAATAATTTAAGCTACCTCCATAAACAATTATAATGAACAAAAAAACATCCTTCAAATCTTTTTAATCGGTATGAAGAAATAACATTTTTTCCTTTTAACAAATTTTTAGTTTCAATTTTTCATGTAATATATGTTTAAGACCATAAAATTAGAAAATATTTTAGTATATTGACATATTTTTTTTATTTAAAATCATAAATTTTTTTTTTTTACTTAAACTTCATGTCAAATAAAAATGAATTAAAAAGGGGGAAAAGGGTCAAATATGCCCCTAAACTATTCGAAAATGTCTAGATATATCCTCCGTTTGAAGTTTGGCTCACCCATGCCCTTGCCGTCCAACTTTTTGCATAGATATGCCCTTGTAGACGTAAGTTGCTTTGCTGGCTCATTTTTCCTTTCTTTAAATGACAAATGGAATTGCCACATCACTTTTTAATTGCCACATGGCATTTATATGAAAAATAAATAAATTAACACACCTCTTTTAAATAACCTATTTGACCCGTAAATCATCCCTTTTAACCCATTCGTATATACCCTTGTAGAAAACTGCTTCATTACCATCAGAAGAAATTTGCGACGCTTGGGTTCTTGAGAGCCCTTATTATCCCCCATCAATTTCATTTCAAGAAGCTCGCACGGCACTAGGAAGAGTATTCTAGTCATCTTTCACCATTCAAGTTTTTTAAAAAAGAGTCAGGGCTCAAGTGTTTCAAGTAGGTCGACGATGAACTGTCAATGTGGTATTGCAACGAGGATTTTCACGGCTTTTACTCCAACAAATGATGGAAAACACTTTTATAAGTGTTCTAAGCCTAATGTAAATTTATCATACAATTTCATTAATTTTTAAATTAAGGCCATTGTTGATTTCAAGTTCATAATTGTGCAGGGTTATAAATGTGATTATTGGAAATGGGTTGATGATCCGCTCCATCCTAGAGTTGCATATCTCATCCACAATTTAAAGAAGGAAAACGATAATCTTCATCGTGAAAAGAAAGCTTTGGAGACGAGGATGGTTGATCTTGAAAAGTATTTGGCATATGATATTGAAGAAAATTGTGAACGTCTTGATGAAATTAGTGTTTCTAAGAGTGAGGAGGTTGTTGTCGATAATGAAGAGGTTGTTGTCGATAAGTCTTTAGTGGATAATAATGATGGGATTCAAAAATCTAAGAAAAAAGTTTGATGGAAATGGAGAAGTATTCCACAAGTTAGGGCTTTGATAATGGGTTAAAAGGGATGATTTTTGGGTCGGATATGATATACAAATGGGTTAAAAGGGATGATTTACGGGTCGGATAGGTTATTTAAAAGAGGTGTGTTAATTTATTTATTTTTCATATAAATGCCATGTGGCAATTTAAAAGTGATGTGGCAATTCCATTTGTCATTTAAAGAAAGGAAAAATGAGCCAGCAAAGCAACTAACGTCTACAAGGGCATATCTATGCGAAAAGTTGGACGGCAAGGGCACGGGTGAGCCAAACTTCAAACAGAGGGTATATCTAGATATTTTCAAATAGTTTAGGGGCATATTTGACCCTTTTCCCTTTAAAAAATAGAAATCAAAAGAGTAACTTATTCCATCTTTCATATCGGTCTCGTAATCTTTAATATTCATTATTAGCTCTTTCCCCCCATACTTGTTGGCTAGGGCCTAGGAGGAATTCAATAAATATGAAAGCTAGATTAATTTGAAAACATGAAATAAGTTCATTTTGCACCTATCCTATATTTCGCTACTTTAGATTTTATATCTTATGCAACTTTGCATCTCTAATTTAAAGAAAAGAAAATTTCAGAAATAAGCATATAAGATTCTATAGCTATAGTTTCAATAATTGCGTTTTATAGCTATATAAGATAAGTATATACAAATTCTGAATTTATACATTTAAAATTTTTTCTGGACTCCGTCTGTATATTTCACTTGCCAAAATACAAATAGAATAATTCATCATGAATTTTAATAAATCTTATAAAAATAGCTAAAATAAGCATATACAAAATTCTGAATTTATACAAATCAAGCAAATTATACAAATCAAACAAATAGCAAGAATTGGAAAAATTATAGCCACGAATTACAACGTTTTTAAATGGCAGATATATTACCTAATATAGGCTAACTTGGCATAATTATCCCTTTAAAGAAATATTGTCTCGCCATGCTTAGGAATCTCTCTCTCTCTCTCTCTCTCTCTCTCTCTCTCTCTCTCTCTCTCTCTCTCTCTCTATATATATATATATATAAATAAAGGAGGAAATGGAAAAGCCGATGTGGCATACTTCTTTGATCAAGATTTCTAATTATCGTTTTTCTCAGATTTTTGGGAATTTTCCTTTAATTTTAGGATTTAAAATATTGCATTAAATTAATGGTGATTTATTTCTATTATTCCTCATTATTACTACTTATATCTCTTCTTACTAAAATTCTTTTACTTTCCTTGTAACGTTTCTGTTAGAAAATGTAGCAATCAATGTAGTAATTATAAAAAATTAATAATGATCTATTTATAGTAATCTTCACTATTAATCTCCTCCTAAAATTCTTTCAACTTTCCTTGTATTGCTTACGTTTCTATAAGGAAATGTAGAAATCAATGTAGTAATTATGGAATTTAAGAGGTAAGTTTCATTGCAATCTATATATATATATATAAAGGAGGAAATGAAAAGGCTGATGTGGCATACTTCTTTGATCAGGATTTCTAATTATCTTTTTTCTCAGTTTTTTGGGAATTTTCCTTTTATTTTAGGATTTAAAATATTGCATTAAATTAAGGGAAAATTTTCAAAACAACAATATTTTAGCATCTAATAGGACCCCTTGTCAACACTTTCAATATTTATTTAAAATGTCAATATTTTGGTTTGTTATAAGGTTGACTTTTGTATTTATTTAATTTGAAAGAATACAAAACTTTAACAACAAAATAGAGAAAATCATGAGAGAAAATATTTCAAAAAAGGTAAAAATCGCTTAAATATCTAATCAGTTACAATTGGAAAAAAATATGAATTGTCATCTCTCTCTTGTTCTTTCAATTATAATGACTACATAATAATAAAGTAATACAGATTTGTTGGCATTCAAATTGAGAATGGAATAAAAAGTGATAATGAAATACAAACTGAGCACGATAAGTACTCATTTCAATTTAAAAGTTAGACCATACAATACAAAACCTGATTGTATACCATTAGTACGAATACAAATTCAAATCTAAATACAAACTATCTGGTATACAAAGTGATTTTGAAAATAAAATGAGCCAAATAAAATACAAAATCTATTTTACTAATGCAATTAGTAGGAATTCCTATATAATGAATAGGTAAATAAACTGTATTTTGGTTATTTAGAATTGAGAATGAATACAAAATCAAATCTAAATACAAAATATCTAGTATAAAAAGTGATATTGCAGATACAAAATGAGCAAAATAAAATACAAATCTGTTTTACTATTGCAATTAGGATGAATACCTATATAATGAATACATAAATAAATTGTATTTTGGTTATTTAGAATTGAGAATGAATACGAAATCAAATATAAATACAAAACTTGATGGTATACCATTAGGACGAATACAAAATCAAATCTAAATACAAACTATTTGGTATACAAAGTGAAATTGAAAATACAAAATGAGCAAAATAAAATAAAAAGTTTGTTTTACATATGCAACTAGGATGAATACATAAATAAACTATATTTTGGGTATTTAGATTTGAGAATGAATGGACAATTAAGAACTTCGATCCGGCAATTGATTCATCAAGTTCCATGGATTCAAGAAGAGTCTTTTCGGAACCATCCGTAGAGCGGCGGTAGAGATCTGGAGCCCGACAGGAAAACCGCCCGAGCCTAATAAGCAGAGAAGTTGTGGAGAAGGTCAAACTCCTGATCAGACGTAGGAGAGAACAAAATTGGATATTATACCCTAATTTGCACGAAGAATTGCCAGATGTTGAAATCGTACAAGTCGAAGAAATTTCTTAAATAACTATAAGAGATAACATGTCACGACCCAAAAATGGACGTGATGGCACTCGTCTTATCCCACCAAGACAAGTCAGCCTAAGACCCAACTAAGACAATAAATGCGGAAGTAAAACCAGAAAAAAAAAGACTAACACCATCTAATAATGCGTAATACAAAGTCAACTTATTAAAACCCTCAAAATCTGGTTGTCACGTGCACAAGCCTCTAATGTATTACAATGGATTTGAAAGAAAACACAAGTCTCAAATGACATTGTTTCTAGAATAGAACAAGATCATAAATAAGGAGTAAGAAGGTCTGCTGAGATGACAATCAGCTACCTCACAAATCTCCATAGGAAGCCTCGGACAAGAAAATAAGAGAGGGTATCATGAAGATCCGGGCTCATAACCTACAAAAAATTGTAGAAGCAAGGGGTGAGTACCAAACCACACAGAACTCAGCAAGCAAACTTCTAAACACAAGCTAAGGGTATGGCATACAGGTACTCCTTACACCCCAACCAAACCTCCACAACTACAACCTGCATAAAAACTAGCCCAACCTAATAGTTCACAATTTACATAGCACATAGTTCAACCATATCACCCCAACAATCACAGATCAGCAACACACAAGATTAAGTTCACTAGTCACAAGTTCCACAAACAAGTACTCATAAGTTCACAAATGATAAAGATGCACAATGCAATGAAATGCAATGTCAAGTATAGTGATGCATGTCTGCCTAGTGATACACACCCGCTATCTCTCAGTCCGGGACCCATGGGGGACATTTCTGTCCATGCATCCGTCGCGGCGTGCGACACGACCCTCGATAATGAAATCCGTAGCGGCGTGCGACACGTCCCTCGATAATAAAATCCGTCACGGCGTGCGACACGACCCTCGATAATGAAATCCGTCGCGGCGTGCGACACGTCCCTCGATAATAAAATCCGTCGCGGCGTGCGACACGTCCCTCGATAATAGCATTCGTCGCGGCATGCGACACGTCCCTCGAAATGGTACATCCTCTTTAGTTTCTTATTCTTCCTCAATTCACGTAACACTTGTCACAACCATGTCTCAGAATCAATGCAAATAACATGTTCACACAAATAATGAGGAGATGACCATTTTCATAACAATGCACACTTCATAACAACACAATCGTGATACAACATCAACAATGAATCAATAAGCCTTTCAAACCATTCTCAACACATTACACACCAATAATTAATCACATTGCCTTTTATTACCCCTTTTTCATTATTAAAATTATTCAATATGGACATGTCAACCCATCACCAAGTCCCTTTACCCCCCAACACATACCACAAGGAAATACACGAATTCTATACACTTAACAATGGTTGAGAAATCCACTTGCCTCAAATAATTGAACAATCACTTCGGTACTTGAGCCTTTCCCTTTTGTTGAGCTTCCAACTCAATGCAATCTAATCAAGTAAATAATCACAATAAGATTTCGAAACTAACAACACCCATATTACTATAGGTCTAGCCTAGACCCAAAAACTCACCTTAAATCTATAATCAAGTTCTTAAATCTCAAGTCTAGGGTTAAGTCTCAATTTCTTCAAATATCATAAGTCTAATGGTATTCACAAAATATAATACACATAATATTTAATTAACTATCTCAATATATCAAAACTTGAATTATAACATAATAATAAAATAAGACAAATTAAAACTGGAAGCCCACTGGTTACGAACCAGTGGCGAAATCCATGTCAAAGCTCCTAATATGTGTACCATAACCAACAACCCAACCCATCTAATTATATAACCAAGCTGTCAGGAGGATCTTTCTAATTTCAATTTCTTTCCCACTACAGAAAGAACGAATCATTACATATACTCGTCAAAATATATATATCAACCCAACACATTCTATCCATTGTTAAATTACTTTCCAGTATACACACATCAATATATAGTGCTAATAAATTGTCCTCTCTCTTAGCAATTAGCCTTTCAAACTCAAAATTAACTTCCATCCATTAAATTGATATTAGACCCCCCTCACAGCAAGATACCAAATTTACCTCTCAAATAATTATGTATCAACAATCACTAGCAATGTAGATAGAGCAACGTGTATTAGTATTACTTTATTTTCACATGATTAGGATTATTGGAAAGAAAATATAGCATATCAATTAGTCTAGTGTATTAATAGTTTTTGAATTCCAAATTTCTTGCCTGTAATTTCCGTGTGCTCTTCTTCGTTGTTCATATTTGATGATGCCACCGTACAGAGTAAGGTCTTGCCTATTCTATTTTGTTTTTCCATTCTCTTAAATTGTTAAACCCTACTAACTTATTTTAACACATGGGCCAAGTGAAATAGGTATAAAAAAACTTGGTCCATTTACCACCAACTAATATAATTATTTTAAATTATCCCTCAATTAAAACACCGTAGTTAAATGAATAGTCCGAGATTCCCATAAAAAAATTTACAGAAAGGGTCTTTTATAAAAGAGAGAAGAATAGTTCTTAAAATGACCTAACGGGTCATTACATAACAATGGTGGAAACGATAGAGAGAGTAGAGAGTTTTGGGATAAAAATCTAAGGAGAATATTGGAATGTGGGGTCTTTTTTTTACTTTTTAACCGGGTAGTGGAGTCAAACTAGGGAACTGTGTAGTGGAGTCAAACTAGGTAACTGTGAGCCTGATTTCAGAAATAAAAATATATTAAATTAATTATATTATGATACATTATATTTGCTAAAATAATGACATAATGACATTTTTAATAATTATTTTAAAGTGTAGATGTTTTAGCTAATTATGTTAAGGATTTTGACTAATTTGCTAATTTTTTCTTAAATTAATGGTGATCTATTTATATTATTCCTCATTATTACTACTTATATCTCTTCTTCCTAAAATTCTTTTACTTTCCTTGTAACGTTTCTGTTAGAAAATGTAGTAATCAATATAGTAATTATAAAAAATTAATAATGATCTATTTATATTACTCTTCACTATTAATCTCCTTCTAAAATTCTTTCAACTTTCCTTGTATTGCTTACATTTCTATAAGGAAATGTAGAAATCAATGTAGTAATCATGGAATTTAAGAGATAAGTTTCATTGCAAATTAATAAATGCTAAAATGTGGAAAATCATTATATTTTATGGCATTTACCAGAGGGGATACTATGCTTTGTACTTGCATCATATTTGGACATATAAATATAAGAAACAACGCAAATGATGAAGAAGCTTTGTACAACATTGGGTGATGGTGAATAACGTTGGCTATTTTTAAAGGTAAGATTATTTGTTTTCTTTTATATGAATTGATGGTAAGAATATCTATCTTCTTTTATTTATGCATTTTTCAAAAGGAATTTACTAAAAGGCATGCGTGTTTACGAAATGTGAACCCTTAATTATGATTTTATATTTTGCAGGAGGAAGTGCTACTTGGAGTCTCAAATCTATTTTCTTTTATATTAATTGATGGTAAGAACATCTATCTTCTTTAATTTATGCATTTTCAAAAGGAATTTATTAAAAGACGTGAGTGTTTACGAAATGTGAATCCTAAATTATGATTTTATATTTTGCAGGAGGAAGTGTTGTTTGGAGTCTCAACCTAAAAGACACATTTTGAAAGCCAGTAACAAAAAGAGGTAGCTCAAAAATTCACATATACCAAAAGAAGTGAAAATATCTATTTTCTTTTTTATATACATTTTTCAAAAGTGACATATTAAAAGACGTGAATATCTATAAAATGTGAACTATAAACTATGATTTTATATTTTTTGTAGGGACAAATATAAATTCAAGTTTGAAGGAAACGTTTTAGAAGCCAATAAACAAAAAAAGATTGCTCAAAAATTCACATTAGCAAAAGAGGTTGTTTGTTAATTATATTATGAATTGTTATTCTTTTAATGAGAAAATGGTCTAAAGCCCCCCCAACCTTTACCCGAAATCCCAACTACACACTCCAACTTCACGGGTGTCCTATTACCCCCCTGAACATTTTATTTCTCTATTTACTACACACTTGAGTGCTGACCTGTCATAGGAGGTGAGAACACCTCCTCTAGGCGCGTTAGAAGAGGAAAAGACGTTAGAAAAAGTAATAAAATTGGGAGATGTGCAATGGTCATCTTCCCCAAATTAAATAAACCATTGTTCCTTCTTCCCCACCATTAATCCTTATTTCTTCATCAATATTTTGACGATTGTTATACAGATTTGAATTTGATTTGGAAAAAAATCAATCTGGATATTCAAAATCATTTGAATCCTAAAAAGAAAAAATATTATTTACTAATAGATCCTTTAATTATGGATCTTAAATCTCAATCAATCAACTACATCTCAAAATTGGTATATTATCAATGGTTCAATCGCCGGTAAATCAACTTCTCCTTTTCAAAATTGTCACCGGCATTGACGACGACTATGACGTGAAGCACAATGTCGGCTCCTCTTCATCTCCCCTATGAGGATCTGCGAACCTCCATTAATGGCAACATCACTGCCTGTGTTTGTCCTCTCTCTTTCCTTCCCCTCACTTTTTTTCTTACTTTATTTTCAGATTTTCCGATGAGCAAAGTAATTTGAATATCCCTTGATGAGTTTCGCCATCATTATTCACCTCTCTTCCTCACAAGTGCAACTCCAATAATTTTTTTGTGTTTGCAATGATGGTGAATGTATCTTTGGTGTATGAAGGATGGTGAGAATATAGAAGAAAAGGATAAATAATGATATAAAAAGTCAAAAAAAAATTTAAAAAATAAAATTTCTACTTGTCAAGTGCGTGATATTCACATATCGACATAAATCTAGTTGTGGCTTTTGAAGGGTGTAATTATTTCAATTTTAAACACTCTAGGGGGGTCATAGGGACCCCGTGAAGTTAGAGTGTGTAGTTGGGATTTCGGGTATAGATTAGGGAGATTTTAGGCTATTTTCTCTTCTTTTAATCATGCATTTATCTTTTACCCTTTGTAATTGTTAGAGAAAAAAAGAAAATAAAAAGAGAACAAGACACCAAAGAGAATTTGCTTCAATATATTTTTAATATATAATTTTACAGGGCACAATGAATATGATCATAATGAGAAAACTTAGTGGGCATTTAGCCACATTCCATTGTACAATTTGAAAAAAAATTATTGTTATTTTCAAAATGAAAAATTGTTGTGTAATACAAATTCTAATTATTTTTTATTTTTTGTCAATAGTTTGTAGTGAAAATATATTTTTATTGTTTTTCAAATTTTTATAAATTTTGAGTTGAATTTTAAAATTTTGTGATCAAAATGTGTGTTTCGAAGTTGAACTCCAAAAAATTAGAAAAAAAAATTAATGATCAAACGCCTCTTTAGTAACTTATGATTGGAAAAGCATAAGATAGATATGAATTTGTAAAGAAATGAAAAAATATGAATAGTTTAATTTTTTTGTTATTTCTTACCGTATCATATACATTCACTATTTTTCTAACGAAAGTTTAGTTTCTTATTGTTTGCTGTTTTTCTATTTCTTTTTAAATTTAATTGATGTAAACTTAAAATGGTAGAATGGTCAAAATAAAGGGGTAATGATAAATTGAAATAATTATTAGCCACCATGTATTCTAAGTGTAACTTTAATTTTCACTATTATTTCTTTCTTATGTTTCTTCAATTTTTATTTTTTGTTTTTAAAGTTTAAATAGCTAAATTGTTTTGTATTTATATTGAAATGTTTTTCATCAATACTTCGAAATAAATTTTTGTATAGAATGTTAAAAAATTATAAAAAGATGATAGAATCATGAATGATATTTTTTATGTAGTATTTTTTATTATTGAATATGACTCTAGAAGTAATTATTTATATACATTATGATTTAGCTATAAAATTCACACTTCGTTTAGATAAGTAAAAGTAATTATTTTATAAATTTCAAAATAAATGAAAGAAAAAATTAGGTATATATAAACATGTATGTAAATACTTCAACTTATTGAATTAAATTTTCTTTTCATTACAAAAATATTTGATGGGGGCAAATATAATATTATAAAGAATTAAGATCTCTCGATTATTTATAAAATTAATTTCAATATTTTCATCTAGACACACAACTATATATTTATTAAATTAACCTTATACTTTAATTTCTCATACTTGATACATCACCTTCTTTTAATAAATTAAACAAATGATCGTTTATGCGCTCGATTTAACTAGTTATTTATATGTCTTAAAATTGTGCGATATTTTTTATTTTTCAGATAAATTTCAATAGAGATTTTTTTCCTTTATTTAGTAATAATTATTTTAACTTCTCTTTTACCCTTAATAAGATAGTCCACGGCCATCAAAACTTTTATAACTTATTTTAGATCACAAACATTTTTTTTTCTTTTTCATTAGATTCTATATGCATCAAACATACAAACCAAAAGCCTATACTATTAAAAAATTATTATTTTTTCATTAAAAAAGTATTCTATAGCTATTCTTATAGATATTTTGATTGAATCTATAAGAAAAGAAAGATAATAGTATTTTCAAAAACAAAAATTAAGAAGCATTATACTCCCTTCGTTCTTATTTAGTTGTCACCATTTTAGATTTCACGCTTCTTAAAAAATTAGGTAAGTTTATCATTGTGCCCTTATTTAGTGTTATCTTGAAGTCAAATTTTCAATAAATGAAAATAAATTAGTTTATTTTGATTAATTAATTTGATCAATGAACATGAATTAATTACCTAATTTTCTTATGTTCTATTCCATATTAAGTGAATTTTTTTTTGGGGGGGGGGGGGGGGGGGAGTGTTCATTGTTCAAAATCATTGAATTGTTCAAAGTTCAAGATGGATGTTTGATTAGGAACTAATCATTTCAGGATTAATTATCCCAAAATTAGTTATCTTGAAATAATTTATCCCATCACTATGATATAAATGGTGGGATAAGTTATCCCAAACATGACAACCAAACAAGACAATAAAATTTTATCCCATGATTATTTTTTTATTCCAAAACTATTTATTCTTATCGCTCACACCAAACGATCCCTAAATATTAACATGAGAACATACATAGAACACAAGTCTTACGTGATTTATGCTAATTATTATTCAATAGTTCAAAGAAACAAAACCAACTCGAAAACCCAACATAGCTAACCGAAAACCAAACCAAACCAAACCAAAACGAAACCATGCAACACAATATGTCCATCTCAAGTTTTCTTCATTGTAGTAGACTCTTTCTCAATTCCCACAACTGGTTCATCTCCATGGCGACCAGCAACAAGTTCAGTAGTTGTTTTGCCAATCTCAACTATAGTTTCGCCAATGGCTTGCAGCACCACCACTGCACCTTCCACCGGCTTGCTTTCTTTTCCAACTCCTGATTTTTCTTCTTCCTCCAAGTGGGATTCTTCGGTTTTTTCCTTCGATTCTTGCTTTTCTCCTCCAGTAAACCCTCCTCCGCTTTCGCCCTGTTTAAAACACATTTCAAGATTCATACCAAAAAAAACAAAAAACATGGCAGCCCATGAGAAGTAATTATTAGCGAGCATTTGGTGTATGAAGGTATTTATACCCCTCTCTTTTCAGATACGGAAATTTGAAATTCAGACTCATATGACAAGCCAAGCTTCGCTGAAGAAGTAACTAGCTAGAAACTGATTCATTTGGTGAAGATTCGTGATCTTTTCTATAGACATGTATTTGTACTAAAAAATTAAATAAATATATATGTAAATTAACATGTGAACTCCTAACAAAATTGATTGACGATTTAGTGGTAAAGAAGTGACCGTGAAAATAGTTTTCACACTTAGCTAGAAACTGTCTTAGCTAAAATGAACTATCGTATGGCCCGAAAGATACATTGTTACAAGCTATTCAAATATTCAAGCATCTACTCCCCTGAAAAATACATTGTTACGAGGCATACTTGTTATTCAGATATTCAAGTATCTACTTCAAAAGAAGCTCGTCTTAAATTACCTATCGTATGCCCTGAAAGATGGATTGTTACTAGCTATAGCTATACTTGGTATCCCGATATTCAGGTATCTACCTCAAAAAGAAACTCGTCTAAAATTACCTATTGTATTGCCCTACTACATAGATTGTTACGAGACTATACTTGGTATTCAGGTATCTACCCGTCTAAAATCACCTATAAGTGGTTGGGGTTGTATTATTATTATTATCATAATGCAAAAAACCATAATCAAAATGTACCATTAATCATTCACTAATTACTTAAGTAAAAACCTAATTACCGTTTGTTTACCTTGGTTTCTTCTTGTAATTTCTTAGCTTCTAATTCCCTCTCTGCTTCTGCTTTCTTCCTAGCTGCATACTCTGCAGCACTTTCCTCAGCTGAAACTACATAATCCTTCGCAGCAGCCAACGTATCCTCTGCAAATCCCACCGTCTTCATTCCAGCATCAACAACCATATCCTTTGCGGCGATTGTAGTCCCTCCGGCGTACCCTGCAACAGTAGAAGTAACACCAGCTATAGCTTTAGTTGCATCTGCAGCTTTTTCAGCAGTGAAATGTGCAGCTTCCCATCCTGCTACTACTGCTTTGTCTTTAACAGTTTCAGCTACTTTCCCTGCGTATCCTACCGCGCCTTTCCCTGTTTCTAATGTAGCATCTTTAACTTGTGCTGCCTTTTCTCCTACATAACTTGCTGCACCTTTCCCCTGTTCTTGAATTTCCCCTGTTTTTGATGTAACATAATCTTTAGCTTCCCCTGTTTTTTGAGCAACATAATCTTTAGCCTCCCCTGCTTTTTGCGTTGTGTAATCTTTAGTATCCCCGGATTTTTGAGCAACATAATCTTTAGCGTCCCCTGTTTTTTGCATAGTGTAATCTTTAGCTTGCTGTGCTGATTGAGCTGCAGTTTGTCCGGCACCCGTAAGGGTATCTTTAGTGTCCCCTGTTTTTTGAGCTACATAGTCTTTAGTGTCCCCTGTTTTTTGAGCAACATAATCTTTAGTGTCCCCTGTTTTTTGCATGGTGTAATCTTTAGCTTCTTGTGCTGATTGAGCTGCAGTTTGTCGTGCACCCGAAAGGGTATCCTTAGTTGCAGCATAAGCTTGTTGGCCTTTTTCGAGTGCGGGGTCAGCTTTTTCAGCAACATATTGAGATCCCTTTTGAAGGCTCTGCGCAATCGTGTCTTTAGCTTGTCCACCCTTTTCTGTTGCTGATTCTTTAACATTCTGCAATGTGGAAGCACCCATTTCCTTTGCTTTTTCGTATCGCTCTTCAGCTGCCCTTATCGCGTCCATCGAATTCTGCTGTGCTGTTGCTCTGTACTGAGAAATTTCCTCCAAAGACGGACTTTTCATCTCTTCAGCACCACCTTTGCTCTGTTTTCCTCTGTTTATGTCAGAATATACGTGTTCTTGATCATGAACTTCAAATTTGACACCACCTGGTTTCTCTTGAAATACTTGTTGCTTTCTCCCTTGAGTTTTATCACTTATATCATATGATGCCTGTTCCTTCTCCGTTTGATGTTCTTGATCAGGAACACTACTAGTAACAGTACTCTTGACATGAACAACACCTGGAGTAGAAGCTGCATCCTCATGAACTTTATCAGCTAGAGACTCAACATGACTAGCCATTTTGGGTACTCTATCTTTCTCAACTTGAAGTTTACTTTCATCACTAACATTCTCTCTTCTTACTTGCTGTGAAGCCATTGTTAACAACAACAAAATTAATTCTCTTGGTTTATGTATATTTTGATGATGAAGTATAATTGTGATGATGATGAGTTGGTAACAAGAAAATGAGTCTTTTATAAGAAAGAATTTAGATTAACATTGTGATAACTATTTCTTGAGAATTGACAAGTGGTTCAATGTGAGCAATTTGTAATGCAACGTGGTGAGAAAGATAGCTGATTTGTGGAACTTCATGACTCAGCAGCTACATGCTAACGTGTTGCTTTATTTTTATGATGAAGTGTAATAGCTTAGTCTAAAGGTTATCCTAGGTGGATTTAAAGTTAAGTTCAAGTACTTTCTTTACCGCATGCACTCGTGATATTGTTTGACTAGACATCACATTTATGAAAAAAAGAAGAAGTTCCTTTTGAAATTTGTGATTTAGAAAAATTCTTAGATATTTACGTGATTGTAAATCATTTCTTTAAGATTAAAAAAATATATTTAAAGTTAAATTATTTGTAATTATAATAAAGTAATATTATTTTGGAGGGACTAAAAATGAAATGAAAGAAGTAATAATTATTCTGATATTGATGATTTAAATTTATTTTTAAATTTGAAATATAAGGAGAAATAATATAAGTAAAAGATAATAATTTAATGAAAATACTCAATCAAATACATTTTTAAATATTTTTTTCAAATATATATATATATGACTTTTAAAGAATAATGTTAACCATTCTTTTAATTACTACCTTCGAAAAAAAAAAGCTTTTCAAAACAAATGACTATAAAATAGAGCAGTAATTAATAACTTCACATCTAAAAAAAAAATTAAATTAAATAAAAGTTTATTTGGGAGATTCTTTTAAAAAAATTTGACTTTTTTGTCCCTTTTTGTCATATCCTCTCCTCCACAAATGATCGAAATTGAAATTCGAAAATATAAACTTGCAACAAAAATTGGATATTAGCTCGACTTATGATATGATTAGCAAAAGAAACTCATTAACTAGAAAATCTGTCTCGTTAAATAGAAAATTTATTCCATTTGTTGTTTGACATGGGATCAAAATAGTTTATGGAACTATATTGGCACCATGTCAAAAAACAAACAAGGGAGTTTACCTAGTGTTCACACTTTGGTCTATTATTCAAGGTATTTTTTAATATTATATACGGAAAAGGGTCATATTTACCCCTGTACTTTTAGAAAAGAATCATATTTGCCCTTCGTCATACTTTTTTGATATATATGCCCTTGTCATCCAATTTTAATGCCATATTTACCCTTTATCCGTTAAATCTCCATATTCCCACATAAAAATACCTATGTGGCGCCTATGTGAATTTTATTTTCTCTTAATTAAATCAAAATATTATTAAAATCATTTTAACCCACCCACATAGAATTAAACTCAACCCACTAACCACCAAAATGTAGAGGCGTATCCATGATTTTGAGATGAGGGGTGCACTATTGTAAAAAGGTGGATCTAAGATGTAAATTTAATCGGATATATCTATACATATATAAGATTCAGATTTCTAACCTCACATAGAGAGGTGCACCCAATCATCGTCACATAATATGATACTCCGAGTATGGGTTCACACATCTATATTTCAATATTTTTTTAAAAATATAACACTATTATATATGATCTCGGGAGGGGAGCATGGGTTCACGTGAACCCGGTGACTCCCCTTAGATACGCCTCTGCCAAAATGAACCCAAGACCAAACCCTTATTTATCGTGGGTTTGGGTTTATGTTTGTATGGAAGAGATGGGTTAATGGAGTTTCACATAGGAATGAAATCATCAGATCTCCACCACCATCGGAAAATCGAAACACCACCCTTGAACCACCGAAGCAGATTCATCAAATAAATATATTTCCGAACAACATTAAATATTTTAGATATATAAAAATTTTCTAGTAGCTTCTTCGAATTTAGTCTCATCTCCTTCCTGTTTCACCATTGATAGTCACCTGAAACCAACTTGTATCCTCCATCTCCATTGTTGAACCTCACTTCACCTTCTCCACCATCTGAAACCATCGAAAAAATAGAGCACATGTAGAATGTTTGTGAAATTCTACCTATTTTTTAATAAAATGTTAATTAATCAATTTTGTGCGTCTAGATTAAAGATGAAAGTTGGCTCTAATTTACTTAACAAAAATATTGAATTAAATGTTAAAATATGTATTAGTTCTATAGCTAATTTACTATGTTTGTTCCAATAGAACAACAATCAGCTTAATTTTCTATGTCTTTTCTAAAAAAATTAATTAGGTTCTCTTCTTCTTTTAAAAAAATAATTTATACAGTGCAAGTTTTATTTACAACCTAAAGTATTTTTTTAATATTAATTCTTGCATGAAGAACTGGAGTTCTTTGTCACCTTTCATATTGATTTATTGGATAGGAATTGAATATATGTTTATTATTATGGTCAAGCAGATTAAAAATAGTATAATTTATATAAATTTCATAGTGTTAAGAGCTAATTACATCATTTTTCTATTTTTTTACAAATTATAATTTTTTTTTAAAATTTATGAATTTCGGATACGACTTCCGAATATATTAGCTAACAGACATCCGAATACATAGATGATTAGGTGTATCCGAGAGGGTAGGAATGTATTAGAGAGGGGATAGGACAATCGGAGAGTGATGTATCCGAAAGAGAATTTAAAAAAAAAAATTAAATGGTAGAAAATTTTAGAGATTGTAGTAAAATAAAATATGTATTTAGGTAATTTTTCTTAAAAATAGAAATATCATCCATTCAAACCTTTCTAAGAGGGTTAAAGGGGCGATGAAATTTGTCATATTTACTATTTTGCATTGATCAATTTAAATAATAAAAAAATAAGTCTAAGAGGGTTAAAAGGGCGATGAAGTTTGTTATATTTATTATTTTGTATTGATAAATTTAAATAATAAAAAAAAATTTATTTGTCATATTTACTATTTTGCATTGATCAATTTAAATAATAAAAAAATAAGTCTAAGAGGGTTAAAAGGGCGATGAAGTTTGTTATATTTATTATTTTGTATTGATCAATTTAAATAATAAAAAAATAAGTTAGGGACAAAAAAAAGAGTAAAAAAAAAAAAAAAGAACCACAGCTCACATCACCACGTGTCAAATTTTAAGCAGTTTCACCAGCCAATAAAATTACTTTATTTTATTGAAATTACAAAATTACTCAGATGACCCCACCTGCAATTAGATATATCTCTAATAATTACATAGAAAGTTGAGGATTTTCCCGTCAATTCCTGTTAATACGGGATTACATTCTCTCGCTTGACAACCACCGCTCGGGTGTCTTGCCAGCTTGCCGCCCAAGGGGCATTTTGGTCGTTTGGCGTAAGAAAGGGCAATACGTGTTAAACTCCACTCTGAATAGAGTTTTAAGGTGAGAACGAGAAACTCCAGTTTGTTTCTCTTTCGCCGGTGTCCTCATCTTGGCCTCTGTTTGTTTCTTCCGTCATTCACCTTCTTCTCGGTGAGCGTTGAATTTCTTATCACTTTTGTGTTAATTTGAAAGTTGCTACTGTCATGATGTTTGGAGAAATTAGTCTTATTACGCATTGGTAATGTTAAATTAGCTTTCCATCCTGCAGTAGCTAATACATCCCGCGTCAACAACCCAACGAAGCCTCCGATAAAGGAAAGAATATACATGGACACTTCTCTTTATTCGAAATTGGTTCGTTATATATAGTGATGAAAAATGCTATATTCGACATTCACCAAAGGATTCAACAAGGCTTTATCTACGGCAGGACTAGCTATGCGCATTACTGAATTGTATGTTAAGATCACCTATGCTTCAATTTTTTTCCAGTTGATGTGTATATAACATATATGCCTTGTATGCTATATTGTTGTCATAAGTCGAGAGTATTCCTTTACTTTTGGGGAGTCTTTTAGTCATGATAGAGATATAGACATATTCTTGAACTTTTTATTTATGTTCTAATTTTTGTATAATATTAGCCTGAGATAATCTAAAATGGAGCTGTACTTGAATTTGGGATTGAAACATAGTTCGAGCTTTATGGTGTTACCTAATGAAATTTGTTCATCTCCTGATCGGCTTCATCCTCTATCAGCTTGCAGAAATTGTCAACCAAGGAAAATTGGTTTCAGAAACTCGATTCATCCTTGACGGATTCTCTAAAACTGTGAGACAAGCAGTGAGTATACTGTATACATTTAACTTTCCTGCACAAAATTCTGTTAATCTTAATTTGTTATACTCTGGTTATCTGTGAGAAAGTAACTAGGCTAGAACAATGGAAATGAATCAGCTATTAGTAATAGGATTTGGTACCACTATTTTCTGCCCTGTTCATGACTTCACGCTATTTCTTTGTCTAAATATATATAAATTTTTGGCAAAATGCATTGTGACCGAACTTTTGATTTTAGTATCCCCTTAATGTTTGTCTTGACATATAGGGTTAACAAACTTCTTTGTTATCACTGTGATAACCCACTGTCAAAACCTCATCCACAGCCAAGATGATGAAAGTTTCAAGAGGAAATATAATTTTTTTGAAAAAATGTAAACCTGTTAACCCAATTGACCATTTATGATTCTGCATTTACAATACAGACAGATTTAACTAACAGTTGTGCTTCTTCAGGTCAAACGATGGCTCACAAGTCATATGGAGATAGACAAGCAACGATTGAGGCTAGAGTTGCTTCAGCGGCTACTTGAATTGACCCTTCTAGGTAGCACATTCGCTCAAAAGCGGGCATCGAGAATCTTGGAATACTTGAGAGTGGACAAAGGAAAGCAAGTTTCTGATAATTATGGTGGTATGAGCACCACAATATCTGCTCCACAACATTGTACAACATATTGTTCGAGTGTTGAATTGAAAGATGGGATGGAGGATGATATGATGAGTGAACAGAAAAAAGCAGTGAAGCAATTAATCCAAAAGAGTCTGCATAACATGAAGAGGATAGTGAAAAGGGCTAAACTTACCCCGTGAATTTGTTCCTTCTGATCATTTGAAGACCCTCACATCAAGCTCAACTTCTAAGAGCGTGCCATTTTGAGATGACTGATCGAGTGTTTGGTAGCTTCAGATTTTCTATTTAAAGAACAACACTTCCATCATTCCATCTTGCTTCCATTTTCCAATGTACAGGTAATGCAAAGAATAAGAGAAATACGAGCAGGAGGTTCCTTGTGTAAAAGTTAGATGTTGAAGCACGCACCTCAATCACCCAGCCTGTGTGAATTGAACGAACTTCAAAGTAGCCATTATAACAATCTGTTCACTTCTACCTCACTTGGAGTCAACTATAACAAAGATCTACCCAAAACAAACCATCATATACACACATTGTAGTACACCTTGTATTTTCCAAATTTGACACCTCTGCTCACTGCCAAACTAATTTTTGCTTCATATTTTGATTTCATGTACTTTGATACTCTAGATAAGAGTTGTAGAACATGCTATAATTGTGATGAAGTCAGTTACGCGGCGTTTTACTGTACTTCAACTAAACGTAGTTAGTAAAGAAAATGCATGCACCCAGCCCCATTTACAAATCAATCCAAGAATCAACAATCTTTTAAGTAGTTTGCTTATGTATCTACATGTACAAATCAACATTGTATCTCCTTTAACAAATTTACGATAATATTTTGCTCATGTTAGGCCCGGGCAACGCCCAGGCCTATCCTTACTAGTTTTATTATATAACGAGAAAGATTCTTTTAAACATTACATTTTATTATATAATAAAAAAAGACTCTTTTAAATTAATAAAAATGATAGTCATTTATTGCCATATGATACATTGATTTCTTTTCCTAAAAATCTTATTGATGGATAATAACACTTAAATAGTTTAATTCAAAGTTCTAAAATATCAAATTCAATATGTTATCATTTAACTAAAAGCTTAAAATTTAATTCATTGCAAATGTTATAACTTTATAAGTAACTAATGAACTTTTCTAAACATTAATTGAAATACATATATTCTAGTTTTTTGAAGTGGTTATAACACGACTTTTGCTTTAAAAAATTATAAGAAGACTCTTAATGAAAAAATTCAAATTAATTATAATTTGAGACATTGAAATTAAAACATAATAATATCGAAAGGAGATGTAATGCATTTTTATTTCAATATACAAAAATTATATTATAAAGAGTAGGAAATGAAATTTGACGCTATGTAATTAATATATATTTTGTTAATTATCATAACTAAAAGCTTTTTTTTTTTAGATTTTAATTTGAGTTGTTCAATTAAGTGAGTAAACTAAGTTATCACCTTTGAGCTCTCTTCATTTGTTTGAATTGTCCCTTTATTTCCATGCATTGAAATATAATAATCACCTTTTATCTCTCTGTTCTTTAGAACATAATCAATAAAAAGAGATCATTAATTCACAGTTCTCTGCATGAAATTTTTTCAAACCATCATAATTCATAGTATCCATGAATGGATACTTCATCTTAAAAGTATAATCTCCATACGTTTCCAACCATTAGCTAGTATATATAGTTATGTCAAAAATTTTGTATGTACTTGATTGCATAGACTAAATAAAAAGAAAATAAAGGTACGATATATATTATATTACAAGAAATGTAAGGAAAATTGAGAGTATACTGATTGATCAATTCTATAATACAAAGTCTATGCTTTCAAGATCAATATCAGCTGATGGATGTTCCTCTAAGCATTCTACATTAGGATCACCATTATCTTCCTCGTCCATAATAGCAAGTACTTCATCTCCAACATCGTCTTCCTCTACATTAATGTCGTCTTCTAATTGCAAAGATGAATCAATAAGTTCTTCAACGTAAATCATATTCTGATCGCCAACTCCGTTTTCATTATCATCAGTGCATTTTCCCTTCTTCTTTATCTTACATATTACATGACCCCCTTTCTTAATTTCTTTAGCACCCAAATAACCATCATACAAAGAGTATTCCGTCATTAGCCACTCGCCATTGGCATTCTTGTTTTCACTTTTGCCGTAGGTGTACTTCAAACTTTTCACGTACCCCATAAGTCTACCTCTGTTGTCAAACACGTCTTTTCCCTTTCCTTGTGGCTTCCACGTACCCTTCCCCACAGTTCGCGAACTTCTTTTCCATTTTGGATTTTGTTTTTTCTGGGGCGTTATGAAGTAATGTGTGTAGTTGTTAGCGCCTTCAAAAATCTGCCATGGTTCATTGTTCGCGTAAAGATTAACCACCTTCATATATTGATTCTGTTCGGGAAGTGGCTCATCTCTTGTAAACCCGACTAAATATTTCATGAGTTCTATATTCTTAGGATAAAAATTATAGCCCAACCAACTTCCCTTAGCTTGAGCCATTATTTTAATGATTGATGAATTGAAGAAACAATAATATGAATATAATAGAGCTATTGGTGTAAAAAAAAAGTTAACCCTAATTGATGAAGATGAACAAGTTAATCACTATAATGGCTTTTATAGATTAATCTTAACTCCTAATCATAAAGTTAATGGGAATCTTTTTTTTTTTTTTTGGAGTCACCGTCAGTGATTACTCTCTTTTTAGAAACTTTGTAGGCTTCTTTATTTTCTTTCCTTAATCGAATCCTTTTTTTTATGTACTAATTAATATATGAAAATTTTCTTATAAGAGAGGTTAAGAAGTACATTCAAACTCAATGTTTATTTAAATTCAAATTCAAATATCATATTAATTTATTAAAAAAGATCAGTCTATTACTGCTCTTTATTCGTAATTTTTTGTATACAATGCATATGTTTCAAAATATTTACCAGGAAAAAATTGATATGTCTAAAATTAACAGATTAAATAAACAGAGTCAAATATGCAAAATAAATTCTGCTAGATAAATCAAAAAATTGTGAAACGATAAATCAGTTTTTTTTATTGATAAACAATATTTAATTTTATATTTGAATTTTAAGTGTGTCATAATTGCTGCATTAATAAGAAAATAGAGAAAAAGGACATCACTTTTGATTTTTGAAAAAGTAAAAAGGAAATATGATTTAGTGATTATATATGATTATATAAAGTGATTTCAGCGTATAAGGAAAGCTAAATACCATTTTCATAAAATAAGTTTTGTGTTCTATAAGTGAATTCGTTGGATACTTATTTTATTTATTTTAAAAAATAATACATGTGAAAAATTTGTTAAAGCTTTCAACTTTCATTGTTATATTAATAAATTCATTTCAAGTAGTAAAAAAAACATCAATATTAATAAAGTTATAGTATAATGGTGTTAAGTAATTGTATTGAATTAAACCTCGCAACGTTCAAACTGTAATCCATAATCCTGCAAAATTGTAAAATATTTAAAATGCAATATATAAAATTTAAAATAATTTACATAACTGATTAACATACTCCTCCTCCGTATCCTTCATTACCCAATTGCTATGATTCCTCATTTGTTGTTGTTTCTGCCTCTAACTCGTATGTCCTAGATTATTACTGTTACAAATAGGGAAGAAAGTGTTAATATGCAGGAGGAATTACAGTCTTATGACTTCTCATGTAAAAATAATGTTTGGATAGAATCAATTAAGAAAATTTAAAATCAAAACTTGCATCAGAAATAAAAAAATTTAAATCCACACGAAGCTTGTTAACATCAGAAATCTAATTTATGCAATAGAGTTTTGGGAGTCTCAAAATTCGCATGGACATATTTATCTATTACCTCAATTTTTACCTCTTTTTCTCTTCGTATCTCTTGTAAAACTTTTTAAGAGAATAATGTTATTAAAATACTTACTTACTTTTATCACAATTTGTTACTACTCCTTGTAAAATCTAACTATTTTATTTGTTAAAAATTTTAATTAGGCTCTCTTTCTTTTTTTTAAAAATAATTTATACAGTGCAAGTTTTATTTAAAACGTAAAGAATTTTTAATATATAAATTCTCGCATGAAAAACTGGAGTTCTTTGTCACCTTTCATATCGATTTATGGGGTATAAATTGAATATATGTTTCTTATTGTGGTTAAGCAAATTAAAAATAGAAATCTCATTCATTCAAACGTTTTTAAGGGGTTTAAAGGGCCATGAAATTTGTTATATTTACTATTTTTCATTGATCAATTTAAATAATTAAAAATAAGTTAAATTGGATATATCTCTAATAATTACATAGAAAATTGAGAGCTTTCTTGTCAATTTTTATTAACGAGTTATTGGTGGATAATCACATTTCATCTCTTTGTTCTTTAGAACATAATCAATAAAAAGAGATCAATACTTCACAGTTCTCTGTATGTAATTTTTCAAACCATAATAGTATTCATGAATGGATACTTCATCTTAAAAGTATAATCTCCATACGTTTCCAACCACTAGCTAGTATATATAGTTATGTCAAAAATTTTATATGTACTTGATTGCATAGACAAAATAAAAAGAAAATAAAGGTATGATATATATTATATTACAAGAAACGTAAAAAAATTTTGAGAGTGTACTAATTGATAAATTCTATAATACAAAGTCTATACTGTCAAGATTAATAATATCAGCTGATGGATGTCCCTCTAAGCCTTCTATCTACATTAGGATCACCATCGTCTTCTTTGTCCATAATAGAAAGTACTTCATCTCCAACATCTTCTTTCTCTACATTAATGTCGTCTTCTAATTGCTAAGATGAATCAATAAGTTCTTCAACGACATTCATATTCTCATCGCTAACTCCGTTTTCGTTATCATCAGTGGATTTTCTCTTCTTCTTTATCTTACAAATTACATAACCTTTTTTCTTTGTTTCTCCAACACCCAAATAACCATCATACAAAGAGTATTCCATCATTAACCACTCACCATTAGCATTCTTTTTTTCACTTTTGCCGTAGGTGTACTTCAAACTTTTCACATACCCCATAAGTCTACCTCTGTTGTTAAACACCTGTTTTCCCTTTCCTTGTGGCTTCCACGTACCCTTCCCCATAGTTCGCGAAAATCTTTTCCATTTAGGATTTTGTTTCTTTTGAGTCGTTATGAAGTATCGTGTGTAGCTGTTAGCACCTTCAAAAATCTGTCATTGTTCATTGTCCCCATAAAGATTAACCACCTGCATATATTGATTCTGTTCGGGAAGTGTCTCATCTCTCGTAATTTAGACTAAATATTTCATGAGTTCTATATTCTTAGGATAAAAATTATAACCCAACCAATTTCCTTTAGCTTGAGCCATTATTTTAGTGATTGATGAATTGAAGAAACAATGATATGAATAGAGCTATAGATGTCAAATAAAACTTAACCCTAATGGAAGATGAACAAGTTAATTACTATATGATGGTTTTATAAATTAATCAATCCTAATCATATAGTTAATAGGAATGACGTTTTTTGGTAACTTTTTGTTTTATCTTTCCTTTTCGAAGGTTGAAATACCTTCTTTTTCAATTACTAAGATTTGAAAGCTTCTTTTTTTTTTTTTTAGTTTTTAGAAGCTTTCGAAGCTTCTTTTTATTAGAACGGCTCCCTCCAATGCAGCTCCCATTGAGTTTGTCCATTTTTTTTTTTTTTGGAAGAGGTCATTTTTAATATATGGGCAAAATATTGTTGTGATAAGTTCATATTAGTGTGCAGACCTGATGTATTACGATTTTAAATTTTTTTTTTACAATTTTTCAATTAAACTAAACTTTGATAAAAGCAGAGTGTGGTGAGTTTAACAGGTATTTGATTTGAACGATCATGGGATTTGTGGTGGAAGTTGACCAATATTTGAATAATTACTCCTTCTATCCAATATTATTGACTTCGCACACTTGTTAAGAATCTATAAATAGAAGACTACTTTTACTACGTTAATTGTCTCCTAAATGCTATTAGTCATGCATATCCAAAGTGAGGAAATTATATGTTTCATCGAACACTATTTTTCCACTGTCCAAGGCCGTACCCTGCAGAACAAGGACTTCTCTTTCGGTGCTAGGCGAGGTTTGGAATATAATTTTAATCTTCACAAAGTATAATATAATAACTCAAAGAAAATTATATGCGAAAATATAATGAAAATACTCTTTACTCTATTTGGGAGATCACTATGAGCTACGTGATGATACAACGTCTCGCCCACGCTGCTAGAACTGTCCTATACCTTGACGGGGAATAGAACCTCTTAACTAAGTGGATCTACTAAGCTATGCCCGAAGCCACTTAGGAAATCATCTAAAAAGTATGAATCCTTTACCATGTTGGCACACAAAGTTTATGAGGACTTTGAGTTGTCTGAACTCCCCCATATCGGTGCTCAATACTACTCCCAACAATATATACTCAAGCTCAAATGTATAAAACATAACTCTTTCTCAATTTGAGGTAATTACTCAAATAATCCTCTTAATAGAGGTAATACTCTGAAACATCTCTGATTTCATAAACTCATTTAAAGATCAATGCTCCTCTCTTTTAAATGTAAAAGTGTTACATTTGGGAATACTTAGTTCCCTTATACTCTTTTTCAATCGTAAATATAACTCTTCTCATTCTCATATTTACTTTCTCAAGACTTAGTTCGAAACCATTGATAATTACTAAAGAATTCTCAAAATGACTCAAAAAGACCTCTTGAACTTCCCTCTTAAACTTACTTTAGTTTGGAATGTAAATCAAGACATGTGAGTAGGATAATGCATGAATTTTCAATGATAAATGGAGCTTATAGGAGTTAATTTAGAGTGGGAAAACATAGCCACAACTTAAAGGAACACACCCAAATGAACGGAGAAGAAATGGGCCCTGGAGACCCCAGGCGCACTATTGGCGTGGGGCACCAGGCCCCGAACTTTAGAAAAAAGTTTTGGGCGCACTGCTGGCGCAGGGTGCTAGGCCCCAAACTTCATAAGAAACTCTCTGGCGCTATGGTGACGCCCTACCTCACCCCCTGCCCAGAATTTTTGACGAATTTTCTTGCTCAATTCCATGTCCTAACTCATCTTGAATCGATTGGTTTCTTCCAAAAACTCTTTGATTCACAAACCCTACAAAAAACTATCGAAATCCCCCTCAAATTCTATCAAGAACATCACTCATTTGCAAAACCCTCACCTCAAGAACTCAAAACCTCCATTGATAAAGAATGAAGCTTAAAACTCAAGAATTTTTCAAGAACGCTCACATAACCAAATATATGGGCGAATTAAAGAAAGAATTACATGCTTGGCGTGAGGATGAACAAATCCATCACTATGGGAAGCCTTACATACCTGGAAAGAACGAAGGTTCTTGGCGAAATCCACGAATCTTGAAGAACGCTTGAAAACCCTCTTTTCCTCTTCTCGAAACTTCGCCCTAATTTCTCTAAGTTTTTAGGAACGTGAATAGGTGATTTAGAATCTGATTAGATCCTTAATTAGGTCATTAAAAACGTGTTAAACCTAGTGGGAAAAAGGAAAAGACCGAAATACCCTTTCCTAAAACGAATGAAGTGCCTTAAAAGGAGAGGCTTCACTCAAACGGGCATAACCTTTTATTCCAAGCTTCAAACGGAGCAAACTTGGTGGCATTGGAAAGAGGACTCAAAGACCTTCGATTTGATATCTCATGGACCACATCACTCATTACTTGTTGAAAGATATGATCATTTGAATTTGACCTAAGTAGAATCTTAGGTCAAAACTCACTCGGTAGGAAAGCTTTCAACCCAACTTTGTGCTAGGGGATTCTAGTGACCTTAATTGATATCCAAAATCATTCCCACACTAATGAGCTGACTTAAAATCTAAAAAGAAATTTAGAATCACTGGGTACGACCTTATACGCAATTCAAGAATGGTTCGGTCTTAACTTAGAAATTTTCAAGGTGTTACAGGTTATAACACAACTTTTTCTTTAAAAAAATTATAAAAAGACTCTTAATGAAAAAATTAAAATTAATTATAATTTGAGACATTGAAATTAAAACATAATAATATGGAAAGGAGATGTAATGCATTTTTATTTCAATATACAAAAATTATCTTATAAAGAGTAGGAAATGAAATTTGACGCTATATAATTAATATATATTTTGTTAATTATCATAACTAAAAGTTTATTTTTTAGATTTTAATTTAAGTTGTTCAATTAAGTGAGTAAACTAAGTTATCACCTTTGAGCTCTCTTCATTTGTTTGAATTGTCCCTTTATTTCCATGCATTGAAATATAATAATCACCTTTTATCACTCTGTTCTTTAGAACATAATCAATAAAAAGATATCAATAATTCACAGTTCTCTGCATGAAATTTTATCAAACCATCATAATTCATAGTATCCATGAATGGATACTTCATCTTAAAAGTATAATCTCCATACATTTCCAACCACTAGCTAGTATATATAGTTATGTCAAAAATTTTGTATGTACTTGATTGCATAGACTAAATAAAAAGAAAATAAAGGTACGATATATATTATATTACAAGAAACGTAAGAAAATTGGAGAGTATACTGATTGATCAATTCTATAATACAAAGTCTATGCTTTCAAGATCAATATCAGCTGATGGATGTTCCTCTAAGCATTCTACATTAGGATCACCATTATCTTCCTCGTCCATAATAGCAAGTACTTCATCTCCAACATCGCCTTCCTCTACATTAATGTCGTCTTCTAATTGCAAAGATGAATCAATAAGTTCTTCAACGTAAATCATATTCTGATCGCCAACTCCGTTTTCGTTATCATCAGTGCATTTTCCCTTCTTCTTTATCTTACATATTACATGACCCCCTTTCTTAATTTCTTTAGCACCCAAATAACCATCATACAAAGAGTATTCCGTCATTAGCCACTCGCCATTGGCATTCTTGTTTTCACTTTTGCCGTAGGTGTACTTCAAACTTTTCACGTACCCCATAAGTCTACCTCTGTTGTCAAACACCTCTTTTCCCTTTCCTTGTGGCTTCCACGTACCCTTCACCACAGTTCGCGAAATTCTTTTCCATTTTGGATTTTGTTTTTTCTGGGGCGTTATGAGGTAATGTGTGTAGTTGTTAGCGCCTTCAAAAATCTGCCATGGTTCATTGTTCGCGTAAAGATTAACCACCTTCATATATTGATTCTGTTCGGGAACTGGCTCATCTCTTGTAAACCCGACTAAATATTTCATGAGTTCTATATTCTTAGGATAAAAATTATAGCCCAACCAACTTCCCTTAGCTTGAGCCATTATTTTAATGATTGATGAATTGAAGAAACAATAATATGAATATAATAGAGCTATTGGTCTAAAAAAAAGTTAACCCTAATTGATGAAGATGAACAAGTTAATCACTATAATGGCTTTTATAGATTAATCTTAACTCCTAATCATAAAGTTAATGGGAATCTTTTTTTTTTTTTGGAGTCACCGTCAGTGATTACTCTCTTTTTAGAAACTTTATAGGCTTCTTTATTTTCTTTCCTTAATCGAATCCTTTTTTTTATGTACTAATTAATATATGAAAATTTTCTTATAAGAGAGGTTAAGAAGTACATTCAAACTCAATGTTTATTTAAATTCAAATTCAAATATCATATTAATTTATTAAAAAAGATCAGTCTATTACTGCTCTTTATTCGTAATTTTTTGTATACAATGCATATGTTTAAAAATATTTACCAGGAAAAAATTGATATGTCTAAAATTAACAGATTAAATAAACAGAGTCAAATATGCAAAATAAATTCTGCTAGATAAATCAAAAAATTGTGAAACGATAAATCAATTTTTTTTATTGATAAACAATATTTAATTTTATATTTGAATTTTAAGTGTGTCATAATTGCTGCATTAATAAGAAAATAGAGAAAAAGGACATCACTTTTGATTTTTGAAAAAGTAAAAAGGAAATATGATTTAGTGATTATATATGATTATATAAAGTGATTTCAGCGCATAAGGAAAGCTAAATACCATTTTCATAAAATAAGTTTTGTGTTCTATAAGTGAATTCGTTGGATACTTATTTTATTTATTTTTAAAAATAATACATGTGAAAAATTTGTTAAAGCTTTCAACTTTCATTGTTATATTAATAAATTCATTTCAAGTAGTAAAAAAAACATCAATATTAATAAAGTGATAGTATAATGGTGTTAAGTAATTGTATTGAATTAAACCTCGTAACGTTCAAACTGTAATCCATAATCCTGCAAAATTGTAAAATATTTAAACTGCAATATATAAAATTTAAAATAATTTACATAACTAATTAACATACTCCTCCTCCGTATCCTTCATTACCCAATGCTATGATTCCTCATTTGTTGTTGTTTCTGCCTCTAATTCGTATGTCCTAGATTATTACTGTTACAAATAGGGAAGAAAGTGTTAATATGCAGGAGGAATTACAGACTTATGACTTCTCATGTAAAAATAATGTTTGGATAGAATCAATTAAGAAAATTTAAAATCAAAACTTGCATCAGAAATAAAAAAATTTAAATCCACACGAAGCTTGTTAACATGATTTTTTTTTCATTTTTGGTGTCACTATAATGAAAAAATATAATCTATATATAGATTGAAGCATGAAGTGCGGTCATCATTGTGAAGTAATTTTCTCTAACTCACCTCAACAAACATCATATCACAATTCACAACCGAATTGTCATTGCCAGGTAGCATATCATACAAACATTTTCCTCTCGATTTTGTCGTAGGAATTTTGTAATTCTCAATATTCCGGCAAAAAACCATGCATGTTTACTGGGTTCATGAATTTGCAAAGTTTATGAATGAGAAGCTGGCAGTTGAGATAGCAGTAGTTTTACTTGTTGAATGGACGCAAAAGCCTTTAATATTTTGTTTTCTAGATAATTACACAATTATCGTGTATTACGGATAATGGTTATCATTCATTTTTATATTTCTGTTATATTCTTTTTAGAATTTTGAAATTAATTTATCTTAGAAATTGTGAGTAAAGTTGATTATAAATTTCAATTAAGATAGGAGACTGGAAAGGAAATTCTGGGAAAGTGGAGTTTTGAATAGGATTATTTTAAATAATTTATAATAATTACTATTAGTTTCAAGAAAATATGTGATCGTTTATTTTGTATTATTTTTAAAAACAATTATTATGTATATATATAAAATGTAGGTTCAAATTTTAATAACTGTTTTAAATTATTAATTGTTAAATTTTTAAAACTGCTTTAATGTTAATTTTTAAAACTGTTTAAAATTTCTGTTTTATTTTTTAAATTGTAATTTATTATTTATTTTGACACGACCATGTGGAACATGAATCCTATCCTCATCAACCAGGACACATGTTTCCTTCAACTGGTTGCGACCTGCCCAGGAATTGACACAAAGTTGATTAAACTAATAATTCCTACAACTTAATTTACATATATATTTTGGTAGTGTATATTTTTATATACTATTAACAAAATTTTATGATGCTACTTATGGATATTGGCTCATAGGTTGGAATGAGAAGACGATATTTTCCATGGCAAGGAAATCAATCTATTCATTTACTGCCTGAAGGTATGCTACAAGCAAAAGATCAATATCTTATTTTTTCTTTTTATCTTCAAAGTGTTCAAATAAACTTATTCGGACACAAGAAAAGGTATGAATCACAACTCTTCAACCTAAACAGAAGGCACGTTACAACATTACAGCAGTGTACGGTTATCCTAATCGAAGAATGATCTTACCACAGGGAAAGAAACCATAAAAAAAAAATCACAGCTTAACGAAGTTACAAAAGCTATTAATATCACAAGAAATAATTTTTTTCATACAACGAAAAGGTATGAAATCAACATTGAACATAAACAAGACGGAATGGAACGACACTAAGGCACAAGCAATGCCACCATTAAAAGTCCACTGTTGTAGCCTCGTAGGCATCAATATCATCTGTCTAAATACACGACTATCACCTTTGCACAACAAATTTCAATCTTTTTCCAATAATCCAATAAGTTGTCCAAAACACCATACAACCAATAATAAACACAAAATCACCCAACTTTTCAATCAAAAGAGAAGCAATGAATAGTGAAGTTTGTTTTTAAGATTTACATATATTTGATTGGACAAATAAAGAAAGAAAATTTTTTTTAGCTTTTTCCATTTTATTTTGTTGGAAGAGTGCATCTTTAAATCTAAAAGTCAATATTCTTTTTTACTAAAATAAGCTAAATCATGCTTAAAGTCAATTGGTTTTCAATTTTTTCCACGTATAATATATGGGCAAAATATATTATGTACTCCGCTTGCCATTGGTATCAAAACTATTTGATTATTTTAAAAAGGTAAGCTTCGACTCTTAGGCCCAAAAAAATTATTTTATATATAACTAGTATCATTTGTTTATATAGTTTATAGTTTTTTTTTATCTTGTTATATATTGAAAAATATTCTTTCAAATTAATAAAATAATATTCATTTGTTGCAATATAATACATTGATTTTTGTTCTAAAATTTTTTACTAATGAATAATAAGATTTAAATAGATTAATTGAATGTTTTAAAATATCAAACAAAATTCCAGTATCATTTAATTAAATTTTAGAATCA
>JAGDQO010001691.1:0-29138 GCA_018342035.1 Solanum appendiculatum
CTCTTTCACCAAGGCCTTCAATTCAAACAAGGAAGAATCAAGATCTTGTTTTGCTATCACCTCATCAACCAACCAACCTCTTCCAACCTAACCCCCAACCTAGCCAACCGATGTACCTCCCTAGCCATTTCCCTATTACCAATATCAACATGAGCTAGGCTACCATAGACACCCTACTCAAAGCATCCGCCACCACATTAGCTTTACCGGGATGATAATGCACACTCATATCATAATCTTTAAGAAATTCTAGCCACTTCTTTGTCTCAAGTTGAGATCTTTTTGGGTGAAGACATATTGGAGGCTCTTATGATCGGTGAACACATCGACATGTACCCCATACAAATAATGATGCCAAATCTTTAAAGCAAACACCACCGCGGCTACAATTCAAAGATCATGCGTAGGATAGTTCTTTTTCATGCACTTTGAGTTGTCTAGAAGCATAGGCTATCAGCTTAACCATTTTGCATTAAGGACACAACCCATAACAACTCTAAAGGCAATCAAACAATACACACAAAGTCCCCATAGCCACCGGTAGTGCAATATAGTGAGCCGACAACAAAGTTATCTTTCAGGTTTGAAAACTCCTTTCGCACTCGTCGGTCCACTCAAACTTAGCCTTCTTTTGTGTCAACCTAGTCATGGGAGAAGCAATAGAAGAAAACCCATTCACAAATCTCCGGTAGTAACCCGCTAAGCCCAAGAAGCTCCTAATATCCGATGGGGTCAATGGCCTAGGCCAATTTCTAATCACATCGGTCTTCTTAGGGTCTACCTTAATACCATCCCCGACACCACATGACCTAGGAAAGCAACCTCCCTCAACCAAAATTCACACTTTTCATACTTGGCATACAACTTCTCCTCTCTTAATCTTTGCAACACAACCCTCAAGTGACCCGTATGTTTTTCCTCGCTATGCGAATAGATTAAAATATCATCAATGAAGACCACAACAAAGGAATCAAGGTAGGGTTTAAAGACCCTATTCATTAGGTCCATGAAAAGGTAGCCGGTGCATTGGTCAACCCAAAGGACATGACCGCACAAATTCATAATGTCCAATCACCTTAGTCCGGAAGGTGTGCTTGGAATGTCACCCTCCCTCACCTTTCAACTTGATCGATACCTCCGACCGAAGATCAATCTTAGAGAAGTGGCTACGCCCTTGCAATTGGTCGAACAATGTCATCATATCTATGGAGAGGATGCATTTATTCTTGACGGGTGACCCATTGAGTTGCCGGTAATCGATACACATCCTAAGGGACCCATCTTTCTTCTTCACAAACAACACTGGTGCACCCCATGGTGATTGGCTAGGCCTAATAAAACCCTTCTCCAACAAGTCCCTCAATTGTTCTTTCAACTCCTTTAACTCCGCCGGGGCCATACGGTAAGGGGGAATAGAAATGGGTTGAGTATCGGGGAGGAGGTCTATGCCAAAATCTATTTCCCTTTCGGGAGGAACACCGGGAAGGTCATTAGGAAAGACATCAAGGAATTCATTTACGACCGGAACCGACTCTATAAGAAGGGTTTTGGACTCCACATCCCTAACCCTCACGAGGTGATAGAGACACCCCTTAGAGATCAACTTACGGGCTTTAATGCAAGAGATGAATCTACCCTTGACTACCACATTTTGGCTTTCCCACTCAAGAATGGGTTCACTTGGGAATTGGAACTTGACCCTACGGGTTCTACAATCAATAGAAGCATAGTATGCATGCAATCAATCCATCCCAAGAACAACATCAAAATCGACCATGTTCAATTCAACAAGATCACAAGGCAATATTTTATGCAAGATGCAAATAGGACAATTTCTATAGACCTTCCTAGCAACAATATATGCACCAATAGGAGTAGACACCTTATATGACTCACGCAACAAGTCGGGCTCAACATGAAACTTTTTGGCAACAAAGGGGGTGACAAAAGAAAGAGAGGCACCCGATCAATTAGTGCATATACATCCAAGTCAAAGATTTTCAACATACCGGTAACGACATCGGGGACTTCATCGACCCCTTGCCTCCCATGCAAAGCATAAAATCGATTGTGCCTTGGGGCACCATCTTGTCGGCCCCCTCTCCCCAAAGGAACCGCATTGGCACCTTGTGGACGGACCTCCTTACCCTTGTTGCGATTTCGGGGACAATCCATTGCCTTGTGCCCCATTTCCCCACAACTGTAGCAAGCACCGGTATTTCTCAAACACGGGCCACCATGGCCCTTACCACACTTCGGACATACATCACTAGGACCCATACCACCAACACCTTGGGCCCTTGGAACGTCATTGGCAAACCCCCTATGGGGCGCATGAGAAGACCCTTGGCCTTGATGAAATCGGCCTCCCCTTCGACTTTGGAACTTGACCCTCAAAACGGGCCCTCTTGGCCTCATGACCCCTCCTCTTCCTCAACTTCTCCTCCTCCATTTGTTCGGCATAGACCATCAAGCGGGACAAGTCCATGTCACTAATCAACATTGCGGACCGGCATTCTTCACTCACTAGGTCGGACACACCCATCACGAATTTATTCATTCTAGACCGTGAGTCGGCAACCAAGTGTGGAGCATATCTTGAAAGTTGGTTAAACTTGAGGGCATACTCCCTCACACTCATAGATCCTTGTTTTAAATTCATGAACTCCACCAATTTGGCTTCCCTAAGCTCTAGAGGAAAGAATCGATTAAGGAAAGCCGTTTTGAACTCTTCCCAAGGCACCACATAGTTTGCCCCCTTCTCTTTCTCCCATTGGTTGTACCATATTTGGGCCACTCCTTTTAGTTGGTAGGCCGCCAACTCCGCCTTATTTTCTGACCTCACGCCCATGATAGCTAATATCTTGTGGACTTCATCAATGAACTCTTGAGGGTCTTCATCTAACTTAGACCCATAGAATTCTGGGGGGTTCATCCGCACGAAGTCTCTCACCCGAGATGCCGGGGTAGGAGCCTGAGGGGCTTGGGTCCCTTGGTTGGCTTGATTAGCCATAGTTTGTGCAAATAAAGTAAGGGCATCCCGAAGATCCCCATTGGTCAGTTGTTCCTCGGGTGCGCGGGCTCGTCTTCCTCTTGTATTAGGCATGATCTAGCATAGCAAAGAACAACCGTTAGGGAAGAACTTAATTCAACTCTACAGCACGACTTAGAACATGGAGAAGGGAAACATTTCCTAAAACGTCTCATAGCCTCCTACTCATAGTTGTGGTGCACAACACAACCATGAATCGGACTCTAATCAACGCGGTGTGTTGGACTCCGAGGATCATTCAACCTAAGGCTCTGATACCAAGTTTGTCACGACCCAAGCCTAGGGCCTAGATGTGACCGGCGAATGGGGAACCCGAAGGAACCCCAAACAAGCCTCATAGCATATCATTACACATCCTTGGTAGCGGAAGCAATTAAATGACCATAAGCGATAAGCATAATCAAGGGGGAAATCGGGACTAAGGGAGCATGAAAAAAAAAGAAATGATACATAAATACCGTAGATGAGTCAAGATCAAGCATAATACACAACTTGTCCAACACCACCTCTAAACATGAGTACTTAGCGGGGGCCAAGACAAACTACCGGGCTCACCCTCATAGTCAAAACATAACTAGAAAGGAAAAGTTTTATACATAGCAAAAGATCATGAGCAACGTCCCCGAAATGGAGGACTCACCAATAACCACTATAGAAAATCGTACTAGCCACGCGGAGGAGGATGGTCAAGCGGTGCTCCGGTCCCTACATGGTGACATCATGTAGGCATAGAGTATGCGTTAGTACATTTGAATGTACTAAGTATATGGGATGCAATGCAATGCTACATTAGATGGACATCATAGGAAAAATGCGTAATCATACCCAATAGATAGCATATTAATGAAATGATATGTATAATGATGCTTACATAAAAATCATATTTAGTGGGACGTAGTACATGTGTGGCGAGTGACCATCAATATAGTATTTCCAAGGCCTACCACCCCCTTGGAGAGGCGAAAGAGGTACAAACCCCTCAATATGGTTACACGGGCCTACCACCCCCCGAGCTAGGGACCAAGGTACAAACCCCTCGATATGGTTATACGGGCCTACTACCCCCCGTACTAGGCAACCAAGGTACCAACCCCTCGATACGGTTATACGGGCCTACTACCCCCGTACTAGGCTTGGTCGACTCACAACACTTATATAGAGAAAATCATATACATGTGTCCATTTCATCATCATTTCAGTAATTACATAACCATCCGACTCATAGGACGTACCTTGGACCTTCCCTTTCCTAAGAATTCTATAAATGGGCATTTTATCAAACACAAGGTGGGCAATTGTTCATGTAAATGAAATCATGTATTTCAAGAATACTAAGTCCAACCAATTCCAAAATCCATATAAATCAGCCCACCAACAACATACATATATATATCAACCTTCATAATTTGATCATGGAAGCATGTAAACCATAAACATCACATAATAATTTCCATTTCATGATAATATGCAAAATGGACCATAATAGGGTGTGTAGTAGTAATTCCATAATTCAAGAGTTCATAAATAATCATAAGGACCCATAAACTTGAAGTAGAAATAGAGGATAAATGGTTGGACTTGTGGAAAGGAAGGTTTCCACAATCAAACCCACATACCTCAACTTTGGAGAATCCTTGATGAAGATTGGAATGGAGAATCGAAGCTTGAGATTGAGTCTTGAATCCGGAATTAGAGCTTGAGATGTTTGAATTCGGTTGAAGATCTTGGTGGAATTTTTTTGAAGAGGGCTTAGAGAGTGTTTTTGGAGTTAAGAAAAATGACTAAGTATGGGACATATCCCCTTTTTATAAAAAAAAACGTCTCCAACCCGCCTAAAAAAAATAGCTCACTGGAAATTTCAAATCTGCACAGACAGGTTTTACGAAAATGGTCATAACTCCCTCATCCTAACTCGGAATGAGGTGAAACCAAGTGCGTTGGAAAGCTAACTCAAAGAGCTTTAATTTAATAGTTTGCAGCCCTTCCAGTTCCTTGTGTGCTAAGAGATATGCCCCTTTAAAGTTGACCCTCCAAATCGCAATTTTTGCAATTTTTGAATTTTGATACGGTTGCTCTAAAATTCGGGTTAGACCCATTTCCCACTCAATTTGACCCCACAAATAAGAATATGAAGTCGAATTTCCGAAATCATGCACGGATTTTGAGATATATAATTAAATTACAATTATAGGTGTTTCCGAAGCACATTTTCGGGCATTTTTGGGGTCGTTTCATTCGGGTTCCCCATTCGCCGGTCACATCTAGGCCCTAGGCTTGGGTCGTGACAGCAAGGTAGCTTGAAGGATGGCCGCCTCGGTCTCTTGCAGCTCTACTAGTGTCTCAGCAATCCCATGCTCTTCCTCTTGCAATCCCTCTTAATCAGTCTCCTCAGCCAACTCCTTGCTGGCCCTATCATCCTCATCCTCAACACCTGTCTCATAATCTACAACAACTCTAGGCACACTAGAGGAAGGCATAGTGCTCAACATCTTAGGCACAGGGGCAGTAGTATCTGAAAAAGGGAACCTCACCCCATAGTGTGGAGATGTCCATAGACTGTATCTGGACCACCTCTGTCCTCAAAGTAGCCATCTCAGCCCTCAGGGTGTCTAGAGAACTAGAACTACCCTCGACCTATTCCTGAGCCTCTATCCTCGTAGTCAAATCATCTAGCCTCAATGTGTGGCCCTATATTTTCTCCTCGCACTTGACCACCCTCTCAATCAGAGGAGCCAAGGCCTTCTGGATGGCCTGGTTAATGATCATTGGCAATTCCTTCTCAACTAGGACATCTCTAACATCAGTTGACCGGGCAAGGCTGCCCATCTAATATATCAATGCCTGGTTCAATAAGGGACGGGAAATAGGAGAGGGATGAGGCCTCACAATAGCAGTGTCAACAATCGACACAAAAATAGTCGAGGCAGTAGTGGAGGGTGGTGCAGAAATACATGCCTGCTCCACAGAAGGAGCACGTGTGTTGGTCTTAGGTGCCAGTGTAGTGGGGTCGACCACGGTCGTGGATTGTGGTGGTGGCGGCTTCCTCCGAGCTGCATCATCTCTCAAATACTCTGCCTCGATCCTCCAGATGTCACTGGATGAGGCTGGTGTGACTCTCACATCAGTAGCAGCCCAAAAAGGAACTCTTGCCCTCTCACATAACTGTGTGATCAGAACTAGAAATGAAACTGATGTCTGCTCTTGTCTCGCCCTCATCATCATCTCATCAGCAATAATGGCACCAACATGTATTTGCTCTCAATAGATGATGGTGTCTACAAATATTGCCTTGTCATGGTGAAGAATGGGCTCTTCTGGGATGGCATCAAGTTGCTACTAATGAAGCCAAACTAGTATCTAGCCGCAACATTAAAATCCTTCTTTTTGATCCGGCCACCATTAGCCATCCAGGAAGGAGAAGAATGAGAGATCAAGAGTGCTAGCCAACCTTTTAGAGAATCCAAATCGTGGTGCATCTGGAGTGAATATAAATCATCTGCAAATGTCGGTATATTTAGGGCAATATTAATGGCTCCTTCATTGCACTGGACTTTCTTCCCTCTCACTTCCACTTCTTCAAGTGGTTTCCAGACTGTTCCCTTTCACTTTTTCGGAAGAGCTTGAGCATAAGCAGTGTAAAATTTCCTTATCCAAGAATGGATGTAGGGACTCCTGGCTCTGGTGAAACCTTCAAACCGATGTAATTAAATGGTATCCCAGATGGCTGGGTAGTATCTCATCACTCCATCAATGGAGAGTCATCTCTCCTCAACTATAGTCCTTTCTCCTGCAGCTTTGAGCCTATTCAAGGCTTTTGGAGCAATAACCAGAAGGACTCTAGAAGTCGGTGCCCTTGCAGATGAGGGTTGCACTAACTTGGATTTAATCTCCGTCCTCTTTCTCACCACCCTAGGTTGTACCCTATCTTTGGTAGATGATTGTGGGGTGGTGATTTGTTGATGATTTGGAGCTTCTGAGGTTTCATTAATAGTAATGCCCCTGTGTCTCTTAAGAGGAGGAGGAGGAGGAGAAGACTCCCTATCTGACTCGGTGTCGGAAGAGACCACATTTTTACCTTTTGTTCTCGCCATTACCTACAAAGCACACATTACAACACAAGATTTGTGAAGCTTAGTTGAAATCGAATGCACATTGAATCATGTTTCAAAAACACTCATGAGGCTCGCCTAATAGAAAAGGCATATCGCCCAACAGGATCGGTGAACTCTGATGAGCCCACCAAAATAGATAGAAGCAAATTACTCAAGATTCAGGCATAATAGGTGAAGTCAATGCCAACTCAGCAACTCGCCGAGCTGGTTTCGGTGAGCTAAGATAAGTCTGCCGAAACTAACAATGCAAAAGGGAAAGACACCGGCATCAGGGGCGATGTCCTCTCCCTCTCGGTGATACGCCAAATGGGTTCAGTGAATTAAAACAAGCCCGATGAATGGAACAGTACCCAAGGCCATGCACAAGTTAAAGAGGGCGGTCTAGGCTTACTCGGCGATTCACCTAACTTTCTTGGCGGGCTAAGACAAGCTCGCTGAATAGGAAAGTTCAGCCCAGTGCCTAATTTTTAAGAAAATCCAACATGCACAACAAATATGAGTTTCCCCCAATATTACAATTCACTTATATGCTTGGTCTACGCATAGGTACTCATATTTCCCCCATATATCACTAAATATTGCACTAATTGATAATTTTCCCTTAAGAAAGTAGTCACCATGTCTACCATTGCACGAAATCATGTAATTGGGTCACACTGAGCTACTTAGACTTCACTCACCTTAAATTAGGCACAGACCCATCAAGTTAATCAACTCAATTGAGCAATTCAACCAACACAATCAGTATTCACAATTTTTACAGGCATTCACAATTAAAATCACAAGGGCACAGTTAAATTTCAACAATATGAAGCTACCCAACGAAATTAAGCACACAATATCCGTTAAAGGGCTCAAGCCCACACCCTTTATGCATTCTAAACTCAAAATCATCAACTAGAAGTCGAAACACCAACCTTAATGTTGAAAAATAAACAAGTAACTGAGGAATTGGGGTTGGGTTGACACAAACTCCAAGCAAATGCGCTCCTAGCACCTTCAATATACTCACACGAGGTTCACAAACACTCAAAATGCACGAAGCAAGAGGGAGGAGTCGAAAAGGCTCTAAAATTTCAAAGGTTTTGATTTTTGAATTTAAAATAACCCTTGGCCTTTTTATATATCAGGCCCGTTCAGCGCACTCAACTAACGTCGCTGAACGCATTCAGTGTATTGCAATCTAGAGCTTAAGATCACCGAACATGTCAGACCAATTACCAAACCTGAAGGCCACTTCGGTGAACCCGATGGAGTCCGCTTAGTGCACTTCAGTGAATCGCCCTTTGGAGTTTTAATCACCGATCTTGACAGTACACTTTTTCATCAATTCAATCTCAAAAGGCGGAAAAGAATTAGTCTACATAATGTCTTCGGTGCATCACCGATCTAGTTTTGGCATCGCCTATTCTTCCCTTGTCAATCTTTCAACTTCTTCTCAACTTGCACTTACAACACACGTTATTCAAAAGCAATAAAAAAGGTAAAGACTTGGGTTGCCTCCCAAGAAGCGCCTTATTTAACGTCGCGGCACGACATAGTCCTCAAACTCAATATTCATTCTTGGGGTTCGGGATGGTGTCACTAGGCAATGTTCCCTTTTGCCTTGGATTGAGATGAGTGGAAATTTAACCAAGTTGGGTCTCCAGCTTCTTAATGGAAACTGAGTGAGAAGTCACCTTTTATGATAGAGTGGTGAAGTCATCTTCCAATTCCTTCAACACCTTATCGGACACTTCAACCTTGTTGTAGATCCTTGCAAGCATGTCCTAAGTTCGACATTCTTCTGGCCCGCTTGGTTCTTTTTGGCGTGGATGATCATGGGGAGGCACATACCTATCTCTTTCCATCTCCCTATCTTTCCAATTTCCACCCCACCAATCTTTCCAATCGCCATCTATATCCTTATTCTAACCTTGGTTCCCGCATTGTCGTTGATAATTGGTGTGAGAACCCTCTCACTTGACTTTCCAAGTTTTTAACTTCTTCAATGTATAATGCCTCAAATTTGGCATCTTCCAGGAACTGCCAAATGTTGCTTCCAATTGCATTTACTGACTTGGTTCCATCTCCCATGACATGTTTTGATAACAAACCAATTTGGGTCATCATTTTGGCCGTGTTTTCATCTCTTTCATTCTGGATTTGTTCTTTGGTTAGACCAACTTGTAGAGTAGGCACTTGGTCCTTTCTAGTGTGTCATGCTCGGTTAACCTTAGTCATATCATCAACCAATAATGCAGCCACCTCAGTTGGTTGTCTCATTAAATTACCATGGACTAATTGATCAGCCACACCTTTATTGAATGAATGAGGCTGAAATAAAAGTATTGCAGTAGCTAATTGTCTGGAATGCCACGCGTTGGACACTGTAAGAGTAACCTCTTGAATCTCAGCCATGTCTCATGCAATGGTTCACCTCCAATACGCTTAAAGTTTTGGATTTTGATACGGAGAGTAACCATCTTTGAAGGTGGAAAGAATCTCTCCAAGAAGGCATCAGTTAGCTCATCCCACGAAGTGATTGAATCATTTTGCAACTCCGTCAACCATCTTGTAACCTCTCCCATTAAAGAGAATGGGAATAACCTCAACCTTACGGATTCTTGGGAGATATTTTTGAACGCAAAGGGTCCACATACCTTCTTGAAATTCCTAAGGTGTTCATGGGGATCCTCATGAGCTAGACTACCAAACATTCCTTTCATTTAGAGCAATTGTATCATAGTTCTGGTGATGTGAAACACAGGCCTCCCAGTTGTAGGAGGTATCCAGATTGCTCCCGTGGTTTGAATAACATTGATGGGCATGTCATCCAAATCACCCATATTGTCATTTTGATCATAGTGACTATCATTGTCACTTCAATGGTCACTCATTTTATCAACCAACAAATCAGCCAACAATAACACCAAACAACAAATCTACTACAACTACATAAAATTAAAATCTAATTTCTCAATTAGAATTCTCAACTACCATTCCCCGGCAACGGTGCCATTTTTGATAACACTCAAATCACCCTACAAAACCAATTAAAATAGTGAGCAATCATAGTCAGTAAAAATCCATCGAAGAGTTGCGGTTGAATCCCACAAGGAATGGTGCATAGTAGAGAATTCCTTATCAAGAAATTTTGATTTTAAATTAGCTCATTTGTAATAGTAAGAACAATTGGGTGGATGGAACCACCAATTTAATATAAAGCTTTGGTTGTCAATATTCGTAATTAAACTAAAAATTAGATGAAATCAAGAGTTAACAAGCAATCTAGGGGTGTGAAGATTTTGAAGTCAATCTCAGAGAGGGGTAATTGTGCTGCTTTATTGTGATAAATATTCATGAATAGGCTAAGTCATCTTCCTTGATGCTAATCATATTTCAATCTCAACGCATCTATGCATAGAATCTCCTTTCGGTCTCATCTACATGTCAATCCTAAACAACTCAATACCTTATTCTATCCTTTCTTTCAATAATAGGGCAATTAGATCCGACCTATAACCTCTCTTTCAAGAAAGCTACAAACATCAAGCCTAAATTGCTAGTATTGAACTAATTATCCACTCCAATTAATCTCTCTCGAGCATCAACCGAAGATCAGATGTAGGAATTAAGTTTGCAACCTTAACCCATTAGTTAACCCCATGGTAGTTAGACAAAATTCATGCATGAAGACCAACAAAAAAGAGCATAGCACAATACCCACTACATTAAATTAACACCCAACCCCATTAGAGCACCCTTAGATCTTGGGGTTTTAGCCACCCATCACAAAAAGTAAGGAAATTATACCTTTCATGGAAGCAGCCATGAGTAACATGAAATTAAGCAATTACAAGCAAACTCGCTTTGTATTCAACTTCAATTTGTCAAATTCAAGCACAAAGTTGTAAAATCCAAGACCTAAAAAAATGTTCTTCAAAGGTAAAGTGTTCTCAAAACTCTCTAGGAACTCTTTTAAATACATGACACCTAAAAACTAACTCCAAAAACACTCTAAAAATACATTCTTTGGGCTATTTACTCTCTCCCAAAAGTTTGCCCAAAAATCCACTGTCTCACAGCTTCGGCGACATTAGTCGGGCTCGCAAAACCTACTCCGCATATCGCCCTTCGCTCCTTAGCTTGCCTTGTGATGCTCTAGGCTTCAGATGTTTGAACCTCAGTCAGTGACTTCACTTGAGTCAGCCTTCCATGTTCGGCGCATCACCGAATACCACCTTAGTTCACCGTTTGAGCATTAAATCTTTTCCTTGCACACTGTCACTTTAGGCTGAGTTCATTAGAACTGCCGTTCTAACTCGATGCATCGCCTTTTCTACTGGAGTCCACCGACCTTCTTTGGTAGACACAAGTGCTTTGCACTATCAATTTGGGCGAGGTCATGCTCAGTAGGCAATGCGCCCTTCATGTTAGGCGATCAATAATATTCACTTTGCATTTCTTTTTGAATTTTTGGCCCTTTTTTCAAACATCAGTCCTTGCCTTGTCCAATTGCCTTCATAGCTGCAAAACTTCAATATTCTATTAGAAAAGGACAAAATTAGGCATTGAGGACACTATTTATTGAGTTAAATAAACCTTAAATGAGTGCAAATCTACCACTCAACACCTACTCTCAACTTAGGAGAGCCCGTAACCCCCTTACCCCTACTTCCCCTTGCCCTCGGCCTCAATCAAATATTTAACCCTAGTTTAACATCACTCCCCAAAGCCACTAGGGAGATGTAAATGAAACATAAATCTACTAAAATATTGAATCAAGCGGAGAGTCTAGGACCAATTAACGATACAAAAAATTGAAGAAAGAAAATTATAATATAATAGATGAACAAAAGTAACCAGCTCTAGAAAACAAAAGAATTGTGCAATATATGACTCTACGGATCAAGAAACAGAGAGTCACATAGAGAAAAGTGAACAAGAGATAGAGATATACAATAGTATAATAATATATATATCAACAATTATTGAAAAACTAGATCTAAAAATTATAAAACAATGGAAATATCTGGAAACCAAAACTAAAGGTAACTTGAAGCAAATCCAGAAAATAATTTGGTTAGATAGAACTTGAAACTTGAAGAGGAGATCGTATGCACTTCAATGGAGAAAGAAAGGATAATTTCAGCCAAATTTGTTGCTTCTTGGCTGCCGAAATCTTGTTGTTTGTCGTTGGGTTGCAAGCCGATGTTGTCCTATGGGTAGAACAAAGGGGTAATTGAAAATGATGGCGCATTAGTCAGAGAAGTGTGGTGGCATGCGTAAATAGAAAACCTAGAAGATCAATGGTGAGAGAGCACAATCGTTTCTTTGAATTCATGAAGGGAGTAGAATTGAGATGCAATAATGGGAATGTTTTGTTACTCTGTATATATACAGAGAGGGAAAACCAGTTATTACATATTTTCTCAATCTAATGAAGGTTTACGTGTTGATGCGTGAGGTACAATACTTTATTTTTATTTTAATTAAATGGAAATCTTACTAATTGTGGAGAGAGCCTATGGATAATAAATCCTTAAAAATCACACCCCATAAATACGATAGAGTGCTCATATATTTCCTCTATAGTTTTAATATATACAATATGATAATATATTCTTATATGTGATAATTTTCTCTTTTATTTTTTATATTTAAGCATTTAAACTTTATCTTTGATTACATGATTTCATCTCTCTGGCTGCTCTTCTAAATGGCGACTTAGAAGATTCCCATGGCTGCCATTACCTCTCCCCAGTCTCAAACTCTGGGAGAGTCAAACCCTAACACTACATATGTTTCTCTAATGAATGCTAATCCTACGGCAATGACCAAAACAATCCTGAAACCTATTCAATAAATACATGGGGAACCAATAGTCTAATTTACGTTTAAGGAATTAGATGAGTATTCGTTTGAAGAGGGACTTCATCAAGCAATGATTATGAAATCATGATTGTGAAAAGTTTTCTCACACACGTATGAATCATGATTTTTAGGAGCTACTCTATGATGACTCATGATTGGATTGATAGTTTAATTATTCCTTTCCAAGTATGATAATATGAATATGATTATGACTAATTCCATTGGAACTTTACTTAGAACCAAGAGGATTTTGAGATGAAGGTTCTCCCGTTAGTAGAGGCCGAGTCTCTTGAAGCAATCTCCTTGTCCCAAACTATGTGCCCCCTTAGGGTTGTCTTAAATGACCTAGCTAGTGAATCCACAAATAGGATATGAATGAATGCTACGGAGTCTACCTTGGCAAGTAAAATCTCCTTTTCGATGTGAGGGTTACATCAGATTCCATGTTATAGCTCACATAGTCTTCGTGTCGGTTAATGGTTAATATCCCACAAAATAAACTATTTTACCTTCAAAGGTATTATGAAATCTTTCATTATGTTTTATAAATGAATTGACCTTGTTTATGACTTTCAGTTTCTTTAAAGGTTTTTACTCATGTTTTAGCTTGGTCATGTATATAATGTTTAAATCCTCATATGATCATGTTTATGTCTTTTATGCATTTTCCCATACTTAGTGCATTCCATATACTAATGCATACTTGTGCCTATATTATTTTAATATAGGGTCCGACACATCACCTTCTGCTCGTGGCTAGCTTAAATTTCTACCTTACTATTGGATTGGTGAGTCCTCATACATCGAGGGCAAGGCCATGAAGACTTTATTGCTTTTGATGCTTTTCTTTGAGACTTTGTATGTGGTGTATGGGTTACGTCCCAACCACTCCTATGCTGGTTTAGAATGGCTTGTCAAGATATAGTGATGATTTTGCATTTATGTTCTAGACTTTCTTTATGATATGAAACAATTTTACCTATTCAATCTTTTGTTGTAATTCGTTATGCATTATGCATGTCAAGTGAGTTATGTAGAGCCTCTCGGGGTCTTATATACCATGTCACATCTATGGTGTATTTTGGGTCTTGACAAAATTTGGTATTCAGAGCACAATGTTTAGAAAAGGTCCTAGGATGTCCGACAAGACGTGTCAAGTAGAATTTTGTTCATAAGTGTGAAGTGCACCACATTTATAAATAGAAGGCTACAAGGCGCATAGGAAACATCACTTCTTTAACTATTCTAAATTCGTGCCATAGATTTCATCTCTATAAAGGTCCTTCTCCTAACACTTATCCGATGCTTTGTAGGATATGGCTTCCCAAAGTGCTTATATGAGAAGAAATGCAGGTGAGAATATGGAGCCCGAGGTTACTCCAGTTTCGGTTGATCCTTTGGCCAAACAAGTGACTTATATCAAGATCCGAGCCACTTTTCAAGTCTTGGCTCAAGCTATGACGGCCCAAGCTAATAGAGAAGTCATTGCTCCTATGAAACCAAATTTGGGAACAACGACAACAAGGATGAGGGACTTCACTTGGATGAATCCCCCGAAGTTTCATGGGTCAAAAGTTGATGAGAATTCTCAAAAGTTCATTGATGCGGTCTATAATATAGTGGATATTATGGGAATGTCAATGGTAGAAAAGGCAGAATTGGCCGCTTATCAACTCAAGGGTGTTGCTAAAGTTTTGTTCAACAAATGAAGGGACGAGAGGGCTATTGATGCGGGTCCTCTTGATTGGGAGAAATAAGAAGCATTTCTTGATCGTTTCTTTCCCCTTGAGATGAGGGAAGCGAAGGTGCTTGAGTTCATTAATCTTCATCAATGAAATATGAGTGTGAAGGATTATGCTTTGAAGTCTACTCTATTGACTAATATTCTCTGACTATGGTTGCCGACTCTAGGGTAAGGATAAATAGCTTTGTATCGGGTGTGTCCAAAATGGTGGTCAAGGAGTACTGTACTGCCATGCTAATCAAGAAGATGGATATCTCTCGTTTGATGACATAGGCCTAACAAATCGAAGATGAAAAGCTAAAAGAGAAGTCTAGCGAGTCAAAAAGGGCAAGGATCGGTGATGGTGACTTTTCTTATTCTACGTATGGTGGAGATGGTCATCCTCAATTCTAGAAAATTTATCCAATTGTAACACCTCGGATTCAAAAAGAAGGAATTTTTTGGTTTTTCAGGTCTGGTTCCAGTACCAACGGAAGCCATCTACGGGCCATTGGTCGACTTACGAACCATAGGTAGGAACCGTAGATGGCAGGGTAAATATTTTGAAAATGCCAAATTTCAAGATCCCACTGACGGTTCACCAGGACGGCCCGTCACTCCATAAATGAGTCGTAGGTAAGTCTCGTAGGTCCCTCCAGACTTGGTGAAATTTTAAGGGTTCAAGGTTGGACTGACGGTTCGTATGTACGGTCCGTCAATGGACCTACGGACCGTACATGGGTTCCCGTCGTTTGAAGGTCCAAGGAATTAGTTTTTGAACTTTTCCACGATTGACCAGGACGGTCTGTAGCTGGACCTACGGACTGTAGGTCGTAACCGTAGGTCGAAGCCGACAGTTAAACCATAAGGACTTTATGGTCTTTTCTTTAATTGATCTATTCCTAATCTAGGTCGGTTAAGCTCTAATCCTAAGCCCTATATAAGTCATCTAAGCCTAATTCCCTCACTTTCTAATCACTCCCAAATTCCCTCCAAAGTCTTTGCCCAAATATTTCTCTATCTAGAAGATTGAAGAAGAAGAAGAAGGTTCTAGGGTTTCCATTCAAGTCTCCTAATTTCACCATTGATTTCAAGCTTTTGGCATCAAGGTATGATAGCTTTCACCTATGGAGTCCTTTCCTCCATAGGGTTCCTAAATTCTCCAATTAACAAAGTTAGAATTCTCCAATTGAAGTTAGGGTTTTTCTTCTATCTCATGGGTTCTTTCCAATTATGATTTAATTGATTAAATCGAGGTTGTTTATGCATGAATTGAGTTAATTCAATGATTTTAATATGAAATTATATGAGCCCATGCATGATTTATTATTTTCAAGCTATGATTATATGATGAAGTTTATGAATGATCAAAAGATGAGTTTTATGAAAATATGCATGTTCAATTATGAAATTGATGAAGAATTAAGTTGCTTTGAGAGTGAAGCATTGTTATTGTTGTTGTTGTGAAAGGTTTTCTCACATATAACTCAAATCATGAATGTGAAAGGTTATTCTCACATAAAGGATTCACTAAGGTTGAAAGGTTTCCTCAACTAAACTCTGAATCAAGATTAAAGAGCTATTCTAATGATAAGACAAGAGGCGATTACCCATGTCTATTGATGATAAGATAAGTTATGAATTATGACTATTCCGTGGGAACTACGCTTAGCACCGAGTGTATATTGAGATGGAAGTTCTCCCGCTAGTATAGGCCGGGTTTCTAGTCGCAATCTCTTTGTCCCATAACTAGGTGCCACCATAGGTTTGTCTTAGATATATATTAGCTAGTGGATCCACCTAAGCTAGAAACTATGGTTCTTACCTTGGCAAGTAAGGACACCTCTTTTCGGTGTGCGGTAGACATCGGATTCCATGTTATAGCTCACATGGTCTATGTTGGTTAAAAGGCTCACTTCCCACAATAATGAACTAAGGTTACTCTCTAAGGGCTTTTAAGCATATGTTGTTTTAAGAGGATTTTCTTGCATTGACCATGGATTTTACCTCAAGTTTTCTATCATGTCATCATATGATTTAACTTGGTCATTGTATCTTATGTATAACCCCATTTTGCATGATTTTGTAACCTATATGCATAGTTATCATACTTGGTACATTATTGTACGAACACGTACTCTTGCCTAATTTTCTTTGTAACACCTCGGATCTTGAAAGAAGAAAAGGTTGCAAGTTTTTAAATCTGGTGCCAGCACCTACGGAGCCACCGACGGTCCGTGGCTTGACTTACGGTCCGTAGGTGGAACCGTGGTTGACAAGGTACAAGTTTCCAAAAATGTCTAGTTTCAGTACTTTTTGTACGGTTTAGCAGAACGGGTCATCGTCCAATGTACAGACCCTAGGTGTGTCTCGCAGATCTCTTTCAGACTTAGTGAAATTTTGAGGGTCAAAGTTGGGATCAACGGTTGGTATGTACGGTCCGTATGTGGACCAATGGACCGTACATGGCAACCGTCGTTGGAGGTCCAAAACATAAGGTTTTTGATTCTTTCTACGGTAGACCAGGACGGTCCGTAGGTCCCAACCGTAGTCTTAATCCGACAGTTATTTTTAAGGGCTTTTTGGTCTTTTCTCTAAATGTTTTGTGCCTATATTAAGTAGGTTACCCTTTAATCCTAGGCAATATATAAGCCTCCTAAGCCTAATTTCTACCCTTCCTATTCATTGAAACGACCCCAAAAATGCCCGAAAATGTGCTTCGGAAACACCTATAATTGTAATTTCCATATATCTCAAAATCCGTGCATGATTTCGGAAATTCGACTTCATATTCTTATTGTGGGGTCAAATTGAGTGGGAAATGGGTCTAACCCGAATTTTAGAGCAACCGTATCAAAATTCAAAAATCGCAAAAATTGCGATTTGGAGGGTCAACTTTAAAGGGGCATATCTCTTAGCACACAAGGAACTGGAAGGGCTGCAAACTATTAAATTAAAGCTCTTTGAGTTAGCTTTCCAACGCACTTGGTTTCACCTCATTCCGAGTTAGGATGAGGGAGTTATGACCATTTTCGTAAAACCTGTCTGTGCAGATTTGCAATTTCCAGTGAGCTATTTTTTTAGGCGGGTTGGAGACGTTTTTTTTTATAAAAAGGGGATATGTCCCATACTTAGTCATTTTTCTTAACTCCAAAAACACTCTCTAAGCCCTCTCCAAAAATTCCACCAAGATCTTCAACCAAATTCAAACATCTCAAGCTCTAATTCCGGATTCAAGACTCAATCTCAAGCTTCGATTCTCCATTCCAATCTTCATCAAGGATTCTCCAAAGTTGAGGTATGTGGGTTTGATTGTGGAAACCTTCCTTTCCACAAGTCCAACCATTTATCCTCTATTTCTACTTCAAGTTTATGGGTCCTTATGATTATTTATGAACTCTTGAATTATGGAATTACTACTACACACCCTATTATGGTCCATTTTGCATATTATCATGAAATGGAATTATTATGTGATGTTTATGGTTTACATGCTTCCATGATCAAATTATGAAGGTTGATATATATATGTATGTTGTTGGTGGGCTGATTTATATGGATTTTGGAATTGGTTGGACTTAGTATTCTTGAAATACATGATTTCATTTACATGAACAATTGCCCACCTTGTGTTTGATAAAATGCCCATTTATAGAATTCTTAGGAAAGGGAAGGTCCAAGGTACGTCCTATGAGTCGGATGGTTATGTAATTACTGAAATGATGATGAAATGGACACATGTATATGATTTTCTCTATATAAGTGTTGTGAGTCGACCAAGCCTAGTACGGGGGGTAGTAGGCCCGTATAACCGTATCGAGGGGTTTGTACCTTGGTCCCTAGCTCGGGGGGTGGTAGGCCCGTGTAACCATATTGAGGGGTTTGTACCTCTTTCGCCTCTCCAAGGGGGTGGTAGGCCTTGGAAATACTATATTGATGGTCACTCGCCACACATGTACTACGTCCCACTAAATATGATTTTTATGTAAGCATCATTATACATATCATTTCATTAATATGCTATCTATTGGGTATGATTACGCATTTTTCCTATGATGTCCATCTAATGTAGCATTGCATTGCATCCCATATACTTAGTACATTCAAATGTACTAACGCATACTCTATGCCTACATGATGTCACCATGTAGGGACCGGAGCACCGCTTGACCATCCTCCTCCGCGTGGCTAGTACGATTTTCTATAGTGCTTATTGGTGAGTCCTCCATTTCGGGGACGTTGCTCATGATCTTTTGCTATGTATAAAACTTTTCCTTTCTAGTTATGTTTTGACTATGAGGGTGAGCCCGGTAGTTTGTCTTGGCCCCCGCTAAGTACTCATGTTTAGAGGTGGTGTTGGACAAGTTGTGTATTATGCTTGAGCTTGACTCATCTATGGTATTTATGTATCATTTCTTTTTTTTTTCTTCTTGCTCCCTTAGTCCCGATTTCCCCCTTGATTATGCTTATCGCTTATGGTCATTTAATTGCTTCCGCGACCAAGGATGTGTAATGATACGCTATGAGGCTTGTTTGGGGTTCCTTCGGGTTCCCCATTCGCCGGTCACATCTAGGCCCTAGGCTTGGGTCGTGACAAACTTGGTATCAGAGCACTAGGTTGAATGATCCTCGGAGTCCAACACACCGCGTTGATTAGAGTCCGATTCATGGTTGTGTTGTGCACCACAACTATGAGTAGGAGGCTATGAGACGTTTTAGGAAATGTTTCCCTTCTCCATGTTCTAAGTCGTGCTGTAGAGTTGAATTAAGTTCTTCCCTAACGGTTGTTCTTTGCTATGCTAGATCATGCCTAATACAAGAGGAAGACGAGCCCGCGCACCCGAGGAACAACCGACCAATGGGGATCTTCGGGATGCCCTTACTTTATTTGCACAAGCTATGGCTAATCAAGCCAACCACGGGACCCAAGCCCCTCAGGCTCCTACCCCGGCATCTCGGGTGAGAGACTTCGTGCGGATGAATCCCCCAGAATTCTATGGGTCTAAGTTAGATGAAGACCCTCAAGAGTTCATTGATGAAGTCCACAAGATATTAGCTATCATGGGCGTGAGGTCAGAAAATAAGGCGGAGTTGGCGGCCTACCAACTAAAAGGAGTGGCCCAAATATGGTACAACCAATGGGAGAGAGAGAAGGGGGCAAACTATGTGGTGCCTTGGGAAGAGTTCAAAACGGCTTTCCTTAATCGATTCTTTCCTCTAGAGCTTAGGGAAGCCAAATTGGTGGAGTTCATGAATTTAAAACAAGGATCTATGAGTGTGAGGGAGTATGCCCTCAAGTTTAACCAACTTTCAAGATATGCTCCACACTTGGTTGCCGACTCACGGTCTAGAATGAATAAATTCGTGATGGGTGTGTCCGACCTAGTGAGTGAAGAATGCCGGTCCGCAATGTTGATTAGTGACATGGACTTGTCCCGCTTGATGGTCTATGCCGAACAAATGGAGGAGGAGAAGTTGAGGAAGAGGAGGGGTCATGAGGCCAAGAGGGCCCGTTTTGAGGGCAAGTTCCAAAGTCGAAGGGGAGGCCGATTTCATCAAGGCCAAGGGTCTTCTCATGCGCCCCATAGGGGGTTTGCCAATGACGTTCCAAGGGCCCAAGGTGTTGGTGGTATGGGTCCTAGTGATGTATGTCCGAAGTGTGGTAAGGGCCATGGTGGCCCGTGTTTGAGAAATACCGGTGCTTGCTACAGTTGTGGGGAAATGGGGCACAAGGCAATGGATTGTCCCCGAAATCGCAACAAGGGTAAGGAGGTCCGTCCACAAGGTGCCAATGCGGTTCCTTTGGGGAGAGGGGGCCGACAAGATGGTGCCCCAAGGCACAATCGATTTTATGCTTTGCATGGGAGGCAAGGGGTCGATGAAGTCCCCGATGTCGTTACCGGTATGTTGAAAATCTTTGACTTGGATGTATATGCACTAATTGATCCGGGTGCCTCTCTTTCTTTTGTCACCCCCTTTGTTGCCAAAAAGTTTCATGTTGAGCCCGACTTGTTGCGTGAGTCATATAAGGTGTCTACTCCTATTGGTGCATATATTGTTGCTAGGAAGGTCTATAGAAATTGTCCTATTTGCATCTTGCATAAAATATTGCCTTGTGATCTTGTTGAATTGAACATGGTCGATTTTGATGTTGTTCTTGGGATGGATTGGTTGCATGCATACTATGCTTCTATTGATTGTAGAACCCGTAGGGTCAAGTTCCAATTCCCAAGTGAACCCATTCTTGAGTGGGAAAGCCAAAATGTGGTAGTCAAGGGTAGATTCATCTCTTGCATTAAAGCCCGTAAGTTGATCTCTAAGGGGTGTCTCTATCACCTTGTGAGGGTTAGGGATGTGGAGTCCAAAACCCTTCTTATAGAGTCGGTTCCGGTCGTAAATGAATTCCTTGATGTCTTTCCTAATGACCTTCCCGGTGTTCCTCCCGAAAGGGAAATAGATTTTGGCATAGACCTCCTCCCCGATACTCAACCCATTTCTATTCCCCCTTACCGTATGGCCCCGGCGGAGTTAAAGGAGTTGAAAGAACAATTGAGGGACTTGTTGGAGAAGGGTTTTATTAGGCCTAGCCAATCACCATGGGGTGCACCGGTGTTGTTTGTGAAGAAGAAAGATGGGTCCTTAGGATGTGTATCGATTACCGGCAACTCAATAGGGTCACCGTCAAGAATAAATATCCTCTTCCTAGAATTGATGACTTGTTCGACCAATTGCAAGGGGCTAGCCACTTCTCTAAGATTGATCTTCGGTCCGGGTATCATCAAGTGAAGGTGAAGGAGGGTGACATTCCCAAGACAGCCTTCCGGACTAGGTATGGACATTATGAATTTGTGGTCATGTCCTTTGGGTTGACCAATGCACCGGCTACCTTCATGGACCTAATGAATAGGGTCTTTAAACCCTACCTTGATTCCTTTGTTGTGGTCTTCATTGATGATATTTTAATCTATTCGCATAGCGAGGAAGAACATACGGGTCACTTGAGGGTTGTGTTGCAAAGATTAAGAGAGGAGAAGTTGTATGCCAAGTATGAAAAGTGTGAATTTTGGTTGAGGGAGGTTGCCTTCCTAGGTCATGTGGTGTCGGGGGATGGTATTAAGGTAGACCCTAAGAAGACCGATGTGATTAGAAATTGGCCTAGGCCATTGACCCCGTCGGATATTAGGAGCTTCTTGGGCTTAGCGGGTTACTACCGGAGATTTGTGAATGGGTTTTCTTCTATTGCTTCTCCCATGACTAAGTTGACACAAAAGAAGGCTAAGTTTGAGTGGACCGACGAGTGCGAAAGGAGTTTTCAAACCTTGAAAGATAAACTTGTGTCCGCTCCTATATTGTCACTACCCGGATGGGCTTGAGGGATTGTTGTGTATTGTGATGCTTCTAGAGTTGGCTGGTTGTGTCCTAATCAAAATGGTAAGGTGAATAGCCTATGCTTCTAGACAACTCAAAGTGCATGAAAAGAACTATCCTACGCATGATCTTGAATTAGCCGCGGTGGTGTTTGCTTTAAAGATTGGCGTCATTATTTGTATGGGGTAATGTCGATGTGTTCACCGATCATAAGAGCCTCCAATATGTCTTCACCCAAAAAGATCTCAACTTGAGACAAAGAAGGTGGCTAGAATTTCTTTAAAGATTATGATATGAGTGTGCATTATCATCCGGTAAGCTAATGTGGTGGCGGATGCTTTGAGTAGGGTGTCTATGGGTAGCCTAGCTCATGTTGATATTGGTGATAGGGAAATGGCTAGGGAGGTACATCGGTTGGCTAGGTTGGGGGTTAGGTTGGAAGAGGTTGGTAATGGTGGTGTGGTCGTTGTTGATGGTGCTAGGTCTTCCTTGGTTGATGAGGTGATAGCAAAACAAGATCTTGATTCTTCCTTGTTTGAATTGAAGGCCTTGGTGAAAGAGAGCAAGGTGGAAGTTTTCTCCCAAGGGGGAGATGGTGCCCTTAGGTACCAAGGTAGGTTGTGTGTGCCTTGTGTTGATGGTTTGAGGGAGAAAATTCTTGGGGAGGCTCATAATTCTTCCTACTCCATCCACCCCGGTTCCACCAAAATGTATAGAGATTTGAGGGATGTGTATTGGTGGGGAGGCATGAAGAAGGACATTGCCAAATTCGTCTCCGGTTGTCATAGTTGTCAACAAGTCAGGCCGAACATCAAAGGCCGGGTGGTCTAACCCAAGACATAGAGGTTCCTACTTGGAAGTGGGAAGCAATTAATATGGATTTTGTAGTTGGTTTACCCAAGACTAGAAAAGGTTTTGATTCTATTTGGGTGGTGGTTGATAGGATGACAAAATCGGCTCATTTTCTACCGGTAAAGACAACATATGGGGCGGAAGATTATGCAAGGTTAAATATTCATGACTTGGTAAGGTTGCATGGGATTCCCCTATCCATCATATCGGACCGTGGTACTCAATTTACTTCACACTTTTGGAAGTCTTTTCAAAGGGGTCTAGGTACGAGAGTTAAGCTTTCTACGGCCTTTCACCCGCAAACGGATGGACAAGCCGAAAGGACTATCCAAACACTTGAGGATATGCTTAGGGCTTGTGTATTGGAGCTTAAGGGTAGTTGGGATGATCATCTTCCATTGATTGAGTTTGCCTATAACAATAGCTATCATTCTAGCATCGGTATGGCTCCTTTTGAGGCTCTCTATGGGAGGCGTTGTAGATCACCGGTTGGGTGGTTTGAGGTTGGTGAGGTGGCCTTGTTAGGACCAGACCTAGTTATGGAGGCTCTTGAGAAGGTTAGGATGATTAGAGAAAGTTTGAAGATGGCCCAAAGTCGCCAAAAGTCCTATGCCGATGCGAGGAGAAGGGCTCTTGAATTCCGAGTTGGTGATTGGGTTTATTTGAAGGTGACACCCATGAAGGGTGTGGTTCGTTTTGGTAAGAAGGGCAAGTTGAGCCCAAGATACGTGGGTCCTTATAAGGTGATGAGGAGAATTGGCAAGGTAGCTTATGAGTTGGAATTGCCTAGCGAGATGGATTTGGTTCATCCGGTATTTCATGTGTTCTAATGTTGAGGAAGTGTGTGGGTGATCCGAATGCCATTGTGTCTCTTGATGTTGTGGGTGTTGTTGAAGATAATTTGACCTATGAAGAGGTTCCGGTCCAGATTTTAGATAGACAAGTGAAGAGGTTGAGAAACAAAGATGTGGCTTCCATTAAAGTCCTTTGGAGAAATCAACAAGTTGAAAGTGCTACTTGGGAGGCCGAAGCGGACATGCAAAGGCGATATCCTTATCTTTTCCACTCCACTCGAGCCTAAGGTATTGATCTGAGCCCTTTATAAAATCTCAGGTCTTAAGTTCAGCCCCATGTCATTGCATACATTCATGCTTAAGTTGACAAGTTCATTGTGGTTTTACAACTATGTTGAGGTTTTGAAATAAGGTGTAAGTGCATTGTTGCATCCTTATGTGGGCTGAAATTTGCCATGTTTGTGTCTCTCATGTACGTTTCTTTAACATTCGGGGACGAATGTTCCCAAGGGGGAGATATTGAAACGACCCCAAAAATGCCCGAAAATGTGCTTCGGAAACACCTATAATTGTAATTTCCATATATCTCAAAATCCGTGCATGATTTCGGAAATTCGACTTCATATTCTTATTTGTGGGGTCAAATTGAGTGGGAAATGGGTCTAACCCGAATTTTAGAGCAACCGTATCAAAATTCAAAAATCGCAAAAATTGCGATTTGGAGGGTCAACTTTAAAGGGGCATATCTCTTAGCACACAAGGAACTGGAAGGGCTGCAAACTATTAAATTAAAGCTCTTTGAGTTAGCTTTCCAACGCACTTGGTTTCACCTCATTCCGAGTTAGGATGAGGGAGCTATGACCATTTTCGTAAAACCTGTCTGTGCAGATTTGCAATTTCCAGTGAGCTATTTTTTTAGGCGGGTTGGAGACGTTTTTTTTTATAAAAAGGGGATATGTCCCATACTTAGTCATTTTTCTTAACTCCAAAAACACTCTCTAAGCCCTCTCCAAAAATTCCACCAAGATCTTCAACCAAATTCAAACATCTCAAGCTCTAATTCCGGATTCAAGACTCAATCTCAAGCTTCGATTCTCCATTCCAATCTTCATCAAGGATTCTCCAAAGTTGAGGTATGTGGGTTTGATTGTGGAAACCTTCCTTTCCACAAGTCCAACCATTTATCCTCTATTTCTACTCCAAGTTTATGGGTCCTTATGATTATTTATGAACTCTTGAATTATGGAATTACTACTACACACCCTATTATGGTCCATTTTGCATATTATCATGAAATGGAATTATTATGTGATGTTTATGGTTTACATGCTTCCATGATCAAATTATGAAGGTTGATATATATAGGTATGTTGTTGGTGGGCTGATTTATATGGATTTTGGAATTGGTTGGACTTAGTATTCTTGAAATACATGATTTCATTTACATGAACAATTGCCCACCTTGTGTTTGATAAAATGCCCATTTATAGAATTCTTAGGAAAGGGAAGGTCCAAGGTACGTCCTATGAGTCGGATGGTTATGTAATTACTGAAATGATGATGAAATGGACACATGTATATGATTTTCCCTAAATAAGTGTTGTGAGTCGACCAAGCCTAGTACGGGGGGTAGTAGGCCCGTATAACCGTATCGAGGGGTTGGTACCTTGGTTGCCTAGTACGGGGGGTAGTAGGCCCGTATAACCATATCGAGGGGTTTGTACCTTGGTCCCTAGCTCGGGGGGTGGTAGGCCCGTGTAACCATATTGAGGGGTTTGTACCTCTTTCGCCTCTCCAAGGGGGTGGTAGGCCTTGGAAATACTATATTGATGGTCACTCGCCACACATGTACTACGTCCCACTAAATATGATTTTATGTAAGCATCATTATACATATCATTTCATTAATATGCTATCTATTGGGTATGATAACGCATTTTTTCCTATGATGTCCATCTAATGTAGCATTGCATTGCATCCCATATACTTAGTACATTCAAATGTACTAACGCATACTCTATGCCTACATGATGTCACCATGTAGGGGACCGGAGCACCGCTTGACCATCCTCCTCCGCGTGGCTAGTACGGTTTTCTATAGTGGTTATTGGTGAGTCCTCCATTTCGGGGACGTTGCTCATGATCTTTTGGCTATGTATAAAACTTTTCCTTTCTAGTTATGTTTTGACTATGAGGGTGAGCCCGGTAGTTTGTCTTGGCCCCCGCTAAGTACTCATGTTAGAGGTGGTGTTGGACAAGTTGTGTATTATGCTTGAGCTTGACTCATCTATGGTATTTATGTATCATTTCTTTTTTTTTTTTTTTGCTCCCTTAGTCCCGATTTCCCCTTTGATTATGCTTATCGCTTATGGTCATTTAATTGCTTCCGCGACCAAGGATGTGTAATGATACGCTATGAGGCTTGTTTGGGGTTCCTTCGGGTTCCCCATTCGCCGGTCACATCTAGGCCCTAGGCTTGGGTCGTGACAGCTATGAAGAAAAAGCATGATAGAATCATGAAGAAAGAGCCTTATAGAATCAAGCATGTTTAATATGAAATCTATGATATGTTGATGTTGAGTCTTGAAAGGGTTTTCTCATATAATGCTCAACCTAAGCTTGTGAAAGGTTTTCTCACATGTAAAGGATTCATAACTTGTTAAAACGATTTGCTCAACTAAAATTGAATCAAGAGCTTAAAGAAGCTATTCTAGGGGTGTAAGCTTGGACAAGTCCATGAAAGAAGAAACACCCAATGAAGTAAGTTTGGACTAGTCCATGGTATGTGAAGTCATGTTTAGCTTGGATTGGCAACCCCAGTTGTACCTTTCCATGGATATCAATATTTATGATCGTATAGTGGGAATTATGCATAGAACCAAGTGGACGGGTGACAAGTCCCCATATGTCCTATGCCTATGTGCCCCTATAGGTTGTCTTTAATAGGGCCATATTATATCAGATTAGCTAGTGGATCCACGTAGGCTATGGTTCAGGATTCTACCTTTGCAACTAGAATTGCCCTTTTTCGGTGTAGGGGAGACATCGGATTCCATGTTGAGTTATTCCATGGTCTACAAATCGGTTTGAGGCTTTTCCCACACTTCAACTTGCACAATGGTGCTTGGGTTACTAAAATTAAGGTAAAGAAAAGAAGAGTACCAGAAAGATGATTTAGCTTGCTTTGGCCATGGGTTTTGCTTTATGCAATTTGTTTATATGCCTTATCATGTTTAGCTTGGCCAATTGCATGTCATGTTTATATCTCAGTTTCTAGCATGTTTTATGAAGTTTATGTGCATGGCTATCATACTTAGTACTTTATTGTGCTAACGCATACTCTTGCCTACATCAACGTGTTTGGTGTAGGACGTGGCAGTTTTTCTACTCGTGGCTATAGCATTGACTTAGAGTTGAGAAGAAGACTTGGTGAGTCCTCATCCATCCGGGGACATAGCCTTGTTGAATTTTACTTTGATATCTTTCCTTATGTTGGATATTGTATTGGGCTGCGTCCCTATCACTTTTATTCGTATTCTATGATATTAGAAGGCTTTGAGACATGAGATGTAGACTTTCACTGTTTTGTTTAAAGCTTTGATATAAAATGCTCTTTTGAACTCTTACTTTGCTATTATCTTATATGTTATGTATGCTAAGGGCTTGTATGAGGCCTCTCGGGGTCTTGTATGCCGTGTTACATCTAGGGACTACCCTGGATCGTGACAAACTTGTTATTCAGAGTGCAAGGTTTTAGAAAGATCCTAGGATGTCTCATAAGCCGCATCGAGTAGAGTTTTGTTCATGGGTGTGAAGCGCGCCACACTTATGAATGAGGGGCTCAAGATGTTTAGGAAACTTCACTTCTTTTGTTACTCCTAAGTCATGCCATAGAGTTTAACTCTATAAATTTCTCTCCTAATCCCTATCCGATGCGTTTCAGGATACGACGACCCGAAGAGCTTTTGCTAAAAGAAACATGGGAGAGAATGTTGAACAAAATGCTCCTCCTTAAGCTCCTCAAGTTTCGGCCGACCCTTTGGCGGAACAAGTTACCAATGCAGAGTTTAGGAATGCTTTCCAAGTGTTGGATCCAGCCGTGATGGCCCAAGACAATAGAGAAGTGGTGGCTCCCGTGAACCAAAATATGGGTACGGTGGCATCAAGAGTGAGTGGCTTTACAAGGATGAATCCTCCAGAATTTCATGGCTCTAAGGTGGAAGAGGATCCTCAAGAGTTTATTGATGAAGTTTATAAAGTGTTGATGATAATGGGTGTGACACCAGAAGAGAAGGCGGGGTTTGCCGCTTATTAACTAAAAGGTGTTGCCCAAACTTGGTACAATCAATGGACGAGTGAAAGGGCTATTGATGAAGGTCCTATAGGATGGGAGAGGTTTAAGAGTGTTTTTCTTGATCGATTCTTCCCTCTTGAGAAGAGAGAGGCCAAGGTGCTTGAGTTTATTAATCTTCGTCAAGGGAGTATGAGTGTGAAAGAATATGCATTGAAGTGCACACAATTGGCTAGATATGCTCCATCCATAGTTACCGACCCAAGGGCAAGAATGAGCAAATTTGTGTCGGGAGTGTCTGATATGTTGGTGAAAGAGTGCCGCACCGCTATGCTTGTGCATGAAATGGATATTTCTCGCCTCATGGTGTATGCCGATCAAATTGAGGAAGAAAAGCTTAAGGGGAGATCTAGAGAGACTAAGCGGGCTAAAACCAGAGATGGTCATTTTCTCATGCAAGGTCTAATGGACAAGGTCGTCCCAGATTTTGACAGAGGTTCTCTAATCAAGGTTCTTCCAAGGCTCCTCCGAGATCCAACTATGACAGGGTGCTAAACCCTAAGCCTCAAGGAGGGAACGGTGGTGGATCTTCTTTGCCTAGTTGTACTAGATATGGGAGGAGGCATGAAGGCAAATGCCTAGCTGGTTTGGATGGTTGCTATACTTGTGGTAAGGCTAGTCACAAGATGAGAGATTGCCCATCTCTCTTGGCTAAAGGAAGAGAGGGTAAGCAAGCTGCCTCAAGTGGTTCGGCTTCAGGTGCTCCTAAGAAAAATAGATTTTATGCACTTCAGGCTCGTCATGAGCAAGAGAGCTCACCCTATGTGGTCACCGGTACGTTGAAAGTTTTCCATTTTGATGTCTATGCTTTGTTAGATCCTGGTACTACGTTGTCCTTTGTGACGTCCTATGTGGCCATACGATTTGATATTGTACCGGATATGTTACTAGATCCTATCCTTGTTTCTACTCCGATAGGAGAGTCTATTTTAGTTAAAAGGAGGTTGTTCCATTTCCTTATCCCATATAGTTACTCTTGTCGATCTCATAGAGCTAGATATGCTAGATTTCGATGTCATTCTTGGGATAG
>JAGDQO010001692.1:0-38384 GCA_018342035.1 Solanum appendiculatum
ATTTGTTCCCCTTCATGCACATGAGAGAAATCTTCTAATCTTGACAGATGATCAGCGATCTGATTTTCAGTACCCTTCCGGTCTTTGATCTCAAGATCGAACTCTTGGAGAAGCAATATCCACCAAATTAGTCTCGGCTTAGCATCCTTCTTATTGAATAGGTACCTAATAGCTGCATGGTCAGTATAAACAATAACTTTGGTACCTACCAAATATGATCTGAACTTGTCGAAGGAGAACACTACGGCAAGCATCTCCTTCTCAGTCACTGTATAATTAGCTTGAGCAGTATCAAGGGTCTTGCTCGCATAATATATTGAATGGAACACTTTGCCTTGTCTCTGTCCCACTACTGCACCCACTGCTACATCGCTTGCATCACACATGAGTTCAAATGGCAACCCCCAGTTAGGAGCAACCAAGATAGGAGCTTCAATTAAGTTCCGCTTCAGCATCTCAAAAGCTTCTAAGCACATCGCATCGAAATTGAATTTCACCTCCTTTTCCAAAAGACTGCACATAGGTCTAGCAATCTTGGAAAAGTCCTTGATGAATCTCCGGTAAAAACCTGCATGTCCTAAGAAACTTCTTACCCCTTTGACAGAAATAGGAGGGGGCAATTTTTCAATAACTTCCACTTTTGCTTTATCTACCTCGAGTCCCTGTTTAGACACTTTATGACCCAAAACTATACCTTCTTGGACCAAGAAGTGACACTTTTCCCAATTAAGCACAAGGTTAGTGTCTTCACAGCGAGCAAGTACTTTATCAAGGTTTCGAAGACATACCTCAAAAGAATTCCCAAAAACGGAGAAGTCATCCATGAATACTTCCACAAAGTCCTCCACCATATCATGGAAAATGGCCATCATGCACCTCTGGAATGTGGCAGGAGCATTGCAAAGCCCAAATGGCATGCGTTTGAATGCATACGTGCCATAGGGACATGTGAATGTAGTCTTCTCTTGATCCTCAGGTGCGATTAAAATCTGATTATATCCAGAATACCCATCCAAGAAGCAATAATACTCCTGTCCTGCTAAACGGTCAAGCATTTGATCAATAAAAGGGACAGGGTAGTTGTCCTTTCTTGTGGCATCATTTAATTTTCGGTAATCCATGCAAATTCTCCATCCAGTGACAGTTCTTGTTGGGATCAACTCATTCTTGTCATTCTTCACTACTGTCATACCTCCTTTCTTAGGTACACATTGCACAGGACTTACCCATTTGCTGTCAGAGATAGGATACACAATTCCTGCATCTAACCACTTGATCACTTCTTTCTTCACGACCTCCTTCATCAAAGGATTCAGTCGGCGTTGGTGTTGCGCACTCGGTTTATGGTCATCCTCCATGTAAATTCGGTGCATGCACAAGGCCGGACTAATTCCATGAATATCCGACATTTGCCAGCCTATTGCTTTCTTCCTTTTCTTCAATATCTCCAAAGCCGCATCAACCTGTGCTGCAGACAAATGCGCAGAAAGTATAACAGGTAAAGTTTCATTGGAGCCAAGATATGCATACCTCAAGTGTGACGGAAGCGATTTTAACTCCAGCTTTGGTGCTTCTTCTATTGAGGGTTTGGGAGGAAGACCCAACACTCGATCTAATGGTTCGACTATACCTTTTTGTGAACCAACTAGTGCTACATTAAGACAAGTGACCATTTCTTGCGCTTCTGCATCTCCATCTATGTCATGCCCCACCAAAACTCTTTCCAAGGGATCCTTGGGAGTTATGCAATGCAATTCTACAGCAAGGTCTACTACTGTAATGGCAGACAACTCTTCATAGACAGATGGCAACTTCAAGGCGCGATAGACATCAAACACGTCCACCTTATCATGAGCTCTCATAGTCAACTGCCCAGCCGCTACATCAATCAAAGCTCGCCCTGTAGCTAAGAATGGTCGTCCCAAAATAAATGGAACTTCCGGATCGGGCTCAAAATTTAGGACAACAAAGTCCACAGGAAAGATCAGTGACCCAACTTGCACCAAGACATCTTCTACTACTCCTTCCGGCCTTGCCACCGACCTATCGGCCAATTGGAGAATGATTGTGGTTGGTTTTGGACTACCCAACCCAAGTTTATTGTATAAAGATGCCGGCATGAGGTTTATACTAGCACCCAAATCACACAAACCGCGGGCATGAACACTTTGGCCAATGGTGATTTGGACTGTGAAGCTGCCCGGATCTTTCAACTTTTTGGGTAGTCTATTCTGAATTCTCGAACTGCACTCCTCCGTGAGTGCCACTGTTTCATACTCAGTCAATCTCTCTTATTCGCCATTATATCCTTCACATACTTGGCGTACTTAGGAATTCCCTGCAAAATATCAACCAAAGGGAGATTAATGTGAACTTGTTTAAGGAGAGACAGAAACTTACCGAAGCATTCGTCCTCGTTCTGCTTTTTGAACTTTTGAGGAAATGGAGGGGGTGGTTTTATTTGAGGAACAATCCTCTCAACATTCGCTTCTTGAACCACTTCTTCGGGTTTCTTTTCTTCTCTCACCGCCTCAGAACTTCTCTTCTTTGGAGCTAGTTCCTCCAGTTGTAATCCACTCCTTGTACTCACCGCATTCAGTTGCCTTGGGTTAGGATCTGTGTCACCCGGAAGACCTCCAGGAGGACGCATATTGACTGCATTAGCCAATTATGCAAACTGTCTTTCCAGATTTTTCTGTGCTAATTGGGTGCTTCTCAACTCTTCTCCCAACTTGTTGTTTTCTGTACTTAGCTTTTGGAACAGCTCCTCATTAGTCATGCCCCCTTGCTTCGCACCTTGATTACTTGGCTGTTGAAATTGTTGTCCATTACCTTGTGATCTGTATTGGTTCTGCCCTTGAGCCTGATTTTGGTGTTGATTCTGATTTCCACCCCATGAGAAGTTGGGGTGGTTCCTCCAACTTGAGTTATACGTGTTACCATAATTCTGCGTACCTCCACCTCTTTGGGCATTCCCTAGATAGTTCACAGAGTCTGGGTTTTCACCGCAAAAATCAGACACATGGTCTCCACTTCCGCAAACTTCACACCATCCTTGCGGTTGGTGTACAACATTTACATGTGCTTGTTGCTGCCCGACTGATAACTTCTTGAGCTGAGTGGTGAAGTTAGTTGCTAGCGCATCCAATTTTGCATTCAGTGCAGTTAATTGATCCACTTCCAAAACACCTGCAGCCTTTGATGTTGTGCTCCTTTGCGTATCACCATTCCAATCTGGGTTGCTTTCAGACATTTTGTCCAAGAGCTCCACTAACTCATCATAGGTCTTCTCAAGAGCTTGCCCACCTGCTGCAGTATTCAATAGTACCCTAGAATTATATTCAAGGCATTCAATAAAGGTATGAGCTAATACCTCATTTGCCTGATAGTGATGTGGACACGCAAGCAACAATTGTTTAAATCTATCCCAGGCTTGGTACATGTTCTCTCCGCTTCTCTGCTTGAAACTCAATATTTCACCTCTCAGTTTTGCGGTTCTGCCTGAGGGGAAGAATCGATTAAGGAACTTCTTTGCTAACTGATCCCATGTGGTGATAGAGTTGGGAGGCTCAGAGTCTAACCATCGCCTCGCTTCTCCCAAAAGTGAAAATGGGAACAAGGTCAATCGCACATAATCAGTTGATACCCCATGTGGAATATAAGTGCTGGTTATCTCTAGAAAACCTCTGAGGTGCACTTGGGGATCTTCATGGGGTAGGCCAGTGAATTGCCCATTAGTATGGAGGAGATGCACCATGGATTGTTTCAACTCAAATCTTCCACCCGGTGGTGGTTTTCGAATGCTCGAGGTCATACTAGTGGTGAGTGGGACTGCCACATCACGAACTGGCCTCGGAGCTATCCCTGCAGGTATCTCCATGTGTTCTCTTTCCACGTGTTCTCCACGATCATCAACCGGGTTCTCCTCCCGGTTTTCTGGGAGATCTAATCCTAATTCTCGTTGTCTTCCAAGATTCGCCAGCTTTCTTCGTTGTCGAAGGGCTCGTTCAGGTTCGTCGTCTGGTTCAACCAGATCACCTTTGCGAGCCAGACTTCAGATACGAATTGCCTGCAATACAGAACGGCTAAGATCAAGTTGTTAGCACTTCGAATAATCACTAGTAGACTCAAAAGAATTAAATATAAATTAATTTCTAAGTCCCCGGCAACGGCGCCAAAAACTTGTTGCTCCCAAATGCACACGCAAGTGTACGTGGTTGCAGAAGTAATAAATGGCTCTTTAAGAACCGGGTTGTCGTACCCAAGGGACTTATGATCAATGGATATCAATTCAATTAAATCTATAATTTAAAGACTGTATTAACGTATGGTTTTGATTACTACTATTACTAAGAACAATTTAAATAATAAACTAACTGACAAGGATAACTATAATTTCGGTGTTTTAATCAATTAAGGGACAATTCCAGGGCTGCAACATGCTTTGGGTTTCATGTATCAGATCTCATGCAAAGAATCAATTTTAGTTATCACATTACTGATTTACAGGGTTAATATTATGATCATGATCTCTCGACCTCTAATCGCCTACTCCAACTAGCTGTCTAACTACATCGTTGAGCGGGGATAGGCAGTCCTAATTGGCGAGCATTTATATTTCATCCTGTTTCGTAACCAAGCTAGGTGTTCGTCCGGGCGTCACTCCTAAACACGAATCTAATCAAAGTTAGAACAAGCTCTTTACATTCTCTGGTCTATCTACCTCTTCATCTCTCGAGTCCAAGAATAGACAATAGATTTATTTCTATGGTGGCCTAGCATGAAATACTAAAACAAGAATGTAAAAGTAATGTATATGATAACCAATAATCAATTCAAAGCAATTCGATGTTCAACAATAACCCGTAGCTACAGCCCCAGAACAAGGGCGTTTAGCCACACATAATATTCATAAACTCAAAAATAATAAATTTCATAAAATTCAAACCTAAAGAAAAAATAGAGAATTGAACCCAAAGATGAATTGTAATCCCTTGCTCTTGATCACCAAAAAGTAGCTCCCCTAAATAATTATTTCTATGGACTATTTATAGATGTAGAAAACCCTGAATAAAATAATTGAGTCCAAAACAAATAGGAATCCAAAACCAAAAGGAATTGGATTCCTAGAAATTGTGCCGCCACAACCAACCTTTCCATATATATACAAATATTAATATAATATTCAATTTAATCCATTAAGCTGTCTGCTTGATTTTCCTTCTTCAATCTTTCATAATTAATTCATTTTAGCTCCAAAATTCTTCAACTTTGTACCAATTTAATCCTACAAATAAAATACACTATTTAGCACAATCCATAAAATCCATGCTAAAAAAGGACAAATATAAGTAATAAATATGAGGCAATTAATAATAAGAAAATATATTTTTGGCCTCAGATCAAGCTGTAAAGAGAGTAATAAGATATATCGCTGGGACAACAGATCATGGGATTTGGTATTCTAAGGTAACATATTTCACATTAACCGGCTTTACTGATAGTGACTACGCAGGCAGCATTGATGATAGAAAGAGCACATCATGTTTCTTTTTTAATCATCCACGCAAGCTTCACCTTGGAGCTGCAAAGAGAGTAATAAGATATATCGCTGGGACAACAGATCATGGGATTTGGTATTCTAAGGTAACATATTTCACATTAACCGGCTTTACTGATAGTGACTACGCAGGCAGCATTGATGATAGAAAGAGCACATCATGTTTCTTTTTTAATCTTGGATCTGGAGCATAGTTTCATGGAGTTCAAAGAAGTGGTGGCTTTATCAACTTCAGAGGCTGAATATATTGCAACAACCTCTGCAACTTGTCAAGCAGTTTGATTAAGGAGACTTGTTGCATATTTTAATCAGAAACCAACTAGTGAAACTGAGATTTTTTGTGACAATATATCTGCTATTGCGATGACGAAGAAGCCAGCATTTCACAGCAGAACAAAGAACATTGATATTCGCTATCACTATATTAGAGGTCTTGTTTCTACTGGAGAAATTACTTTTAAGTTTTGTGATACAAATGAGCAAGCAACAGACATCTTCACGAAGTCACTTCCGCAAGCAAAGCACGAGTTCTTCAGAGGTTAACTTGGAGTCTGCAGTTTTGAATCAAGGGGGAGTGTTGAAAAGTGATTCAATATACTTGACCAAGTCTTCAGGAGTTTGTTAGTAATTTTCCTTTATCTTAGCATGTTTAGATATTGTGGCAGATTAATAGCTAATTAGTAGTAAGCGGGTTAGTGGACCTAGATTTTAGTATTTTCAGTTTTACAGTTAGCCTATTTATAGGCAGGTTTTGTTGCTTCCATTATTAATCAGAAAAAAAAAATAGCAGTAGTTTTTACTTCTTTTTTACTCTATTTTTTGGTTCACTTTCTCCTTTACTTTCTTTTTCTTTCCAACAAATTGAACACTACAATATCTAAAATGATCATTTAGACACCTCAAAAAATTATGTTTCATGTCAGCATAAGATGTTCACGAAACATAGTAGGGACGAGTTAGAGTATTTTGTTGCCAGTTGAGACCAAGTTAAGGTGTCTAGATGTGCATATAGCTGAGAGACTGAGACCAAGTTTGAACGTCAACGTCATATTTATATGTCATGCCTTAAATTTATGGACAGTTATTTTTTACTTGATTTAAAAAGCACCAATTGGTATTGTTCATTTGATTAATGTTTTCTTAATTTGCTGATCTATTAATTGACAACTGTAAAGATGCTTGTTTAGTTGTTTTATTCAATCAGAACAAATAAAAAAAATGGTGCTTTTATAAAGGAGATGGGAAATACATTATTGATTATTATATACCTACTGGCATAGTTATACAGATCTGATTTCACACACACAACTGACATTGACTTTATTTTTCAGTAAGTCAAATAATTTATTCATAAACACTAACATGGTGTTGGAATTGACTTAGTTTTTTTTATTAAGTCAAAGAATTTATTCATAAACACTAACATGGTGTTGGAATTGACTTAGTTTTTTTAGTAAGTCAAATACTTTATTCATAAACACTAACATGGTGTTGGAATTGACTTAGTTTTTTTAGTAAGTCAAATACTTTATTCATAAACACTAACATGGTGTTGGAAATTAAATTAATTAAAGAGTGTTACTAGGGTGTCAAATGTACAGATTGAACTGAATTTGAGAATGTCAAAACAAATTGAGTTAATAAATGAGCATGTCATTTGTCCCGCTTATATGTTATTTGGGCTGAAATGAGCTAAAAATTGAGTCATAACTCAACCCATCCAACTATTAGTAAATTTTGTGTTCAAACTTTTTTCTTACAACCAAAAAATTTCTCTCCTTGCAAACAGAGCTTGTTCATCTTCAAACATTCCATTTACAATATTTTGATTAATCTTGAATACTTATGGCAGCTTATAGTGCTGTAATTTCTCTTCTTCAAACTCTTGACGAACGAAATTTTCATGAACTCTTTCATTGTCACACTGCTGAGACGCTCGATTCTCTTCGTGCTATTGGTGGATATTTCCAAAAAGTTCTTGATGAATTTGAACCAGGAAAAATCAAATCTTTGGAGGAAAAAATAAGAGTTGCGGCTAGTGAGGCAGAAGATGTTGTTGAGTTGAAAACTCGTCAAATCATCAAAGGCTCAAGCTGGACATTTGGAATTTTACAACACCAGGATTTGATACCAGTTGTTGAAAAAATGGATACAATAAAGAAACAAGTGATGGAGATGGTTTCTCATGATGCTGATCAAGTTCTTGAATTATCTGGGGATTCCTTGATTGGCACTTCTTCTACAACTTATCCAACTCTGTCAGATAAGTTGGAAGATGATATCGTGCAGGGAATTGATGATGATTTGGAGATAATAGTTAAGAGATTGACAGGACCACCATCGGATCTTGACATTGTCACAATATCAGGCATGGGTGGCATTGGCAAAACAACACTCGCTCGAAAAGCTTATGATCATCTCACAGTCAGGTATCACTTTGACATTCTTGCTTGGGTTACAATATCTCAAGAATTTCGATGTAGAAATGTATTGTTAGAAGCTTTACATTGCATTTCAAAGAAAATAGATATTGTGAACTCAAAAGGTTATGATAAAATGGATGAGAGTGAGTTAGCTGATTTGGTGCAAAAGAACTTAAAGGGTGGAAGATACCTTGTTGTTGTTGATGATATTTGGAGTAGGGATGTTTGGGATAGTATAAGAGGAATATTTCCTAAATACGACAATGGGAGTCAAATCTTATTGACTACTAGAGAAACTGAGGTAGCGGTGTATGCAAATACTTGTAGCCCTCATGAGATGAGCCTTTTGAGTTTAGAAAACGGTTGGAAGTTACTTTGTGATAAGGTGTTTGGACCAAAATATGAACATCCTCCTGAATTGGAAGAAACTGGAAAGGAAATAGTAGAAAAATGTCAAGGACTACCCTTAACAATTTCAGTGATTGCGGGACATCTTTCTAAAGTGGCCAGGACATTAGAAGGTTGGAAGAATGTTGCCCGAACCTTAAGTGAAATCATTGCTAGTAACCCAAATAAATGCTTAGGAGTGCTTGGTTTGAGTTACCACCACATGCCTAATGGCCTCAAACCTTGCTTTCTTTCTATGAGTAGTTTCCCAGAGGATTTTCAGGTTGATACTGGGAGATTGATCCAATTATGGATTGCAGAAGGTTTCATCAGGATTTCTGAAAATGGTAAAAGTTTGGAGGAAGTGGCAATAGATTATTTGGAGGACCTTATTAGCAGGAACTTGATACAGGCTAGAGGAAGGAGATTCAATGGTGAGATAAAAGCATGTGGAATACATGATCTACTGCGAGAGTTCTGTTTGATAGAAGCTGAAATGACAAAGCATATGCATGTTGAGAGAACTCACCCTACTCTTCCAACACAAAAGCATAATGTTCGTCGCTTCAGTTTTCAAACGGAATCTTATTCAGTTGATGATTGTTATAAGCTAATACCCCCTGTTTCCAGATCTATCTACTTATTTTCCCGATTGAATCTACCTCTTCAACCCTGTATTAAGCTTCACAGGAGATTGCCCATCTACCGTCGTGATCCAATAATACATGAATTTTTCTCTCGTTTCAACCTTCTAAGGGTATTGTCCATGTTCAATACAAATGGATACTTCAAGTCATTTCCACTTGTGATTACAAAATTTTTTCATTTGAGATATCTCCAGGTTCGATTTGATGGAGATATTCCTAAATCAATCTCAAAGCTTCAGAATTTGCAAACTCTAATTTGTAGTTGTTATTCTTTGTATGTAAATTTACCTAGGGAGATATGGATGATGAAGAACTTGAGGTATATATGTATGGGGGGAGTCACTTATTTACCCAGCCCTAGAAGAGAAAGTCTTGTTACAGGGATGCCAAATCTAGAGGAACTTTCTGGTCTTTGTTTCACCAGTTGTACAAATGAAGTCTTTTCTGGCATTCCCAATATAAAGAGATTGATCGTTCATGTACCTTATTTCAGAAGAGAATTTCCCCATCGGCAATTGGATATGTCCAGATTGACAAAACTGGAAACATTCAAGTTTTGCGGGTCAACTCTTTTTCAAAACACCTTCAACGGATTTGGTTTTCCAACATCACTTAGGAGGTTGTAGTTTTGTTTGGGCAGACATATCATCAGCTGTTATGATGTTGTCAAATCTTGAAGAGCTCAAAATTAAACATTGTCAAACCTTGAGGGATGAATGGCAATTGCGTGGTGGATGGAGATGGAGTGATGAATGGAGATTGAGTGATGAAGACAAGTTCAAAAGCTTGAAGTTGTTGTTATTGAGTGACTCAACTCTTACTCATTGGGAAGCTAGCAGTGATAACTTCCCAAATCTAAAACGCCTTGTTCTGAAGAATTGCATCAGGTTGCAAGAAATTCCAGGAGATTTTGGGGAAATTTGTACTTTGGAATCAATTGAGTTACATGATTGCAGCACTACCACTGAGGATTCTGCAAGAAATATTGCACAAGAACATGAAGATAATATGGGAAATAATTTCCTTAAGGTCAACATCTATAATTACTGTAAGTTGTAAACACTTCTTCGATTCTCTCATCTTTGTTAAATCTTACCTCCTTCAAATTAAGATGATGACTTCTACATCTTATCTTGCATATGCAGGGAACAAATGCTTATTTTGAGGGACCATCTAATGCCATCATCCAAATGCAGAACGTTTTAGTTTATATTTTGAAAAGTAAAATCTTTCGTTTTATGTTCTGAACGTTTGTAAAATTCATGTTTTAGAAATAAACATGTTTAATACATGTCTCGCCCATTTGTGATTTTGTATTTTGTAAACTGTATTTATTGATGTATTGATATATCTATTTTGTGTTAGGTGACTGTTCCAAATCAAAATAAGCACGATAAATGTTGGTTTTTTTTAAATCGATTCGATTTGATTTGATTTTTCACCGAATGGCGAATACCCTTAATGACAATGCTTATGTGGAGGATTATTATTACACCCCGAATATTTCTAATTTAAGACCCGAACTATTCTTCATTTACGTATAAGATCATGTCAGGTGATTTTTAAATTATGCTTAGGTGTTAAGGTCAATTTATTAGTGTGGGAATAATTTGGAGATAAATTAAGGTCACAAGAATCCCCTAGCACAAAGTTAAGTTGAAAGCTTCCTTACCGATTAAGTTTTAATATAAGATCCTGCTTGGGTCAACTTCAAATGACCATATCTCTTAGAATATACAGATTTACGTGGCTCATAACCTATCAAATTAAAGGTATTTGAGTCTTCTTTCCAACTCCACCAAGTTTGCATCAATTGGAGTTCGGAGTAAAAAGTTATGCCCATTTTACTGGACACTATCTTGCCAAGCGCCGGCCGCGCGACCGAGGCATTTTCCGTGCGGGCGCGCGGTGAGGCAGCAGCTACTGCCTTCCTGCGTGGTTGGCTGTGCGCCTGAGGCGTTTTCCACGTGGGCGCGCTGGCGTCTGGGTCTTTTAAAAACCCCCAAATACGTAGTTGACCTCCCTAGTTCATAAATTTACCCTAGAAAGAAAAGTTTTCAAGAAACTAACTTCCTCCAAGGTTCATCCATCATCCAAGGTAAGATTTGACCATAGAACTTCATAATTTTTTCATCCTAACGTGAATTAATAACTCCTACTCATGAAATTTCATAGATTTTTCAAGAAAGCTCCTCAAGAACTCATCTCCAAGGTTCAAGAAATAAATTCTTGCCATCTTTTCATCTAAAGATCTCATCTTTCTCAAGAATTTGGAGCGTATAAGATATGTAAGGCTATTCATAGTGTTGGACTAGCTCTTCCTCACGCTCTACATCTCAATTCAGTCAGTAGCAAGTTGAATCTAGGGTTCTTCCCTTAGTTTTATGAAATTCTTGATATGAATTATGTTCTTGTTCCTAGTTCTGAATCCTTACATTATGAGATTTGAAATATTTTATGCTTTGAGATTCTTGAATTGTTGTTCATGCCTTGTAGTTCCGCATGAACCCTATATATATTGTGTTTCTTTCTAAAAGTATTTTCGAGCCAGTATTCCCTTACACTGCTTTTGAGGATTAAAGTGAGTCCAAGAGATAGTTTTAAAACATTATTTTCAGAAAAGTTAAGGGAACAAAAATGGTTCCAAGTGTACTATTTTCACATTGAGAAAAAAATTACGATTTATGATTAGTATGACAGTCGAGTTTGCCATCAATGTTTAAGTAGGATGGCATCTAGATATGCCATCAATATTTATGCAGTATGACTTCCCGATGATCATATCATAATATGATTTCAAATATAGTTTTCATGATTACAATCCATATACAAGTTATTTCAAGAGTTTTAAGGGAACTTTTATGCTTCTGAATGTATCATTTTTACATTGAAAAAGAGAGCACTAATTTCAAAAAAGTATAAAGAGTTTTCAAAAAGATTTAATATAACTTCAGTTACCTCTTAAAGAGGCCTTTTGAGAAATTATCTCAACCAGAGAGTACTTTTCATGAGCATACAGTTATATTTTGGGAATAGTATTGAACACCGATTTGGAGTAAGAGTTAAGATAACTCAAACTTTATAAACTACATAGCCAGCGTAGATAAGATTGTACCGCAAGACGGGCGACTCCTCACCTGCCTCAAGAAGGCTTTTTAGTGGATCCAGCAGTTCAGTTGCGTCTTATACTCTGGCAAGGTATAGGGCGGCTCTGGAAACATGGTTAAGACGTTGTATCATCACGAGGCTCATAGTGATGGCTGTCAGTTAGAGAAACTCCCCAGTAAAGTAAAGTATATTTTTATATATACATTTCAGTTCAGTATTTACCATTATTGCATTCCTACAGTAAGAGCTTAATTAAATGATTTTCATTATGATTTATACTATATTTCAGTTGAGTTACTTTCAGTCTTTCAGTTCAGTTATTTATTTTATTCAGCCCTATTACATACTCGTACATTCAATGTACTGATGTCATTCGACCTACATCATTTCATGGTGCAAATTCAGGTACTTAGGATCATCAACATGAGTTCCGTTGAGATCACGTCATCCGCTCGTTAACTTTTGGTGAGGCCTCCTTGCTTTTGGAGAACTCTAGTTTTATGATTTGTTAGTAGTAGCGCTTTGAGGTGTCGTGGGTCTTGTCCTGACACCTATCTTTATATAGTAGAGGCTTCATGGATAGACAGTTTTGGTCAGTCTTATAGTACTTAATTTCAGATATTTTATTTAAAACTTTTTGTATCATTCAATATTTTCAGATAGTTTTGAGATTCAGTAAACTGTTTTAAATGTTTCCTTCAGTTTTGATGCTTACGGATACTTGAGTTAGTCTTCCGCTTAGTAGTCAGCCAGGACAAGAGTTCGCTTGGAGACCAGCAATGGTTCTCGAGTTCTGGCCACGTCCAGGGTGTAGGCTCAGGATGTGACAATTATCATGAAATTATTGACAAACAACTAATTTAAGAGATTCCTGCTTCTAATGAAGAATTAACCATGTGTAAGTTATTTTGAGTTATTTATTCTGTTAGTCAATCTTGCAATACTTCGTTTCATGCTTAAATTTTGTTTTAACCAGCAAGTAATACAAACCAGTGGGAAAAAAACACTTCAATTTTGAGTTTGCACATCTAGATTTCTTAACTTGTTTTTATTGTGTCAATTGAACACTACAACATCCAAAATGATCATTAATTTAGATACCTCAAAAAATTATATGTGATGTCAGCATGAGGTGTCCATGAAACATAGTAGGGACAAGTTAGAGTATTTAGTTGCCAGTTGAGATTAAATTAAGATGTCTAGATGTCCACTCTCAAAGTTGGAGTATTTACTTACCAGCATTGAGACCAAGTTTGAGTGTCATGTATTATGCTTGATGGACAGTTATTTTTTACTTGATTTAAAAAAAAACCTATTAATATTGTTCATTTGATTAATGTTTTCTTAATTTGCTGATATATATATATATATATATACTAGTTCTGGGCACGTGCTTTGCACGTGAATCCCATGAAAGCATTATATATGGCATGAGTTATCATAAAATCACATTGTAATGAGTATCATATACTATTCAACAAAAAAAATACAATTAAAAATAGATGAACAATCAACTTATTCAAATAACTTCTTTGTTGTATGCCAAATGATTAGACATTCAATGAACCTGCAAAATTTGGACAACAGATATTAGTTTGGTAATTATGATAATGAGTTACATTTTTATGTTATTAGGTCCAAACATGTGATATATTAGTATGTTACCTAATACCTTCGTATAGAAACGATGTTTGTGTTCCATTTCTTTGTTTGTTTGGTCTGTCATTATCAGAACTCTTGTTGTTAATATTGATATCCCTCTTGAAAGTGCAACCAACGTTAGGAATTGATTGGCCTTATACTTTATTTATTATCCTTGTAAAAGCAAAGGCGTACATAAAATTACTTCTCAGAGAATTTGTAAATATATCCTTTTTTAGGTGGTGATTATTGTATTTTAAGTGGAATAAACACATTTTTAATTGCTCAATGTCTAATTATTTATTTCGGAATGTGCGTTGTTGTTAAAACTGTTACCTATCATTCTTGTGTCGTTATCTAAGCTATTTGAAGGGTTCAAATTCTGGAGTAACACGATGGGTGCATTCTATTACAAAACTAATCTGTCGAAAAAAAATACATATTTTATTTCAATTTCAAATGTGTACACACATGCAAGCACACGTCAGACATAAAAAAATTGAAAAAATAGATTGGAAAAAGTAAATAACAGGATAGAATACAAGACCTTGAAAAAATAAATTCAATACATCCTCAACTATCTTGGGTAATATAGATTAAAATGATCAAGAAAGTCGTAAACGTTGAATTCTCTAAGGGAAAAAAAATTCTTAAAAGTATTGTAACAAAATGTGTTACATTAATTCATGCATTATTCCACTAAGATAGCATCAGAGATCAGACAAAATATATGCAAACTCTGAAAGAGGTTGATAATTTACTATCAAAATCATAGTAGAGAAATATATATAGAAGAGCCCACATACTGGTAGAACGCTGCTTCAACATCATGATTTTGGAGTCTCAAATATCAAATATAAAAAGTGAATGTGTACAGTTATGATTTAATGATTCAAAATCATGGTTTTGGAGTCTCAAATATCAGATATATATTCATCATTAGTACTAATTGATAACGGAAGGAAATCAAAAGGTTTGATAATTAATAGGATTCAATTAAATCACATACATCCTCTATTAATAATTTAGATAATTTGGAAAATTCACCACAAGAGGAGCTTTTAAGATGATCCGTGAAGGTTTTTATTATTAAATATACATAATGTTTAGCCTTTAATATAATATCATTAAATAAGACACCCTCTTTCAATACCAGTTATATCTATACTAATTCAGCCAGTTGTGGTTCTAAAATCTGTAATGTACAATAATTCTGTTGATATAAAAAATATTTATTGGAATTAATGTGTATTTATATTTTTGTTCATAAATATATAATAATAATGTTGAATATGAAATTATAATTAATGCGTGTTTACATTTTTGTCCATAAACATTATAATTTTATAAGGATATTTTCGTAATTCAACTTTTAACTTGAGAGCTTCTCACTTTTAATAATATATGATGATATGATATATATGATATATGATGATATATGATTTGGGCTGAAATGAGCTAAACATCGAGTCATAATCCAACCTGTCCAATTAGTAGTAAATTCTATATTCAAAGTTTTTTCTTACAACCAAAAATTTTCTCTCCTTGCAAACAGAGCTTGTTCATCTTCAAACTTTCCATTTACAATATTTTGGTTAATCTTGAATACTTGATGGCAGCTTATAGTGCTGTAATTTCTCTTCTTCAAACTCTTGACGAACGAAATGTTCATGAACTCTTTCATGGTCACACTGCTGAAACGCTCGATTCTCTTGGTGCTACTGCTGAATATTTCCAAAAAGTTCTTGATGAATTTGAACCTGGAAAAATCAAATCTTTGGAGGAAAAAATTAGAGTTGCTGCTAGTGAGGCAGAAAATGTTGTTGAGTTGAAAACTCGTCAAATCATCAAAGGCTTAAGCTGGACAATTGGAATTTTACAACACCAGGATTTGCTACCGGTTGTTGAAAAAATGGATACAATAAAGAAACAAGTGATGGAGATTGTTTCTCATGATGCTGATCAACTTCTTGAATTATCTGGGGATTCATTGAATGGCACTTCTACAATTAATCCAATGCTGTCAGATAAGTCGGAAGATGATATTGTGCAGGGAATTGATGATGACTTGGAGATCATAGTTAAAAGATTGATAGCACCACCGTCGGATCTAGAGATTGTCACAATATCAGGCATGAGTGGCATTGGCAAAACAACACTCGCAAGAAAAGCTTACAATCATCTCCCAATCAGGTATCATTTTGACATTATTGCTTGGGTTACAATATACAAGAATTTCGGTGTAGAAATGTATTGTTAGAAGCTTTGCATTGCATTTCAAAGTCAACAGGTAGTTTTAACGCAAAAGATTATGATGAGATGGGTGACAATGAGTAAGCTGACCTAGTGCAGAAAAAACTTAAGGGTCCAAGATACCTTGTTGTTGTTGATGATATTTGGAGTACAAATGTTTGGGATAGCATAAGAGGAATATTTCCGAATTACAACAATGGGAGTCGAATCTTATTGACTACTAGGGAAAACGAGGTAGCTATGTATGCAAATACTTGTAGCCCTCATGAGATGAACCTTTTGAATTTAGAAAACGGTTGGAAGTTACTTTGTGATAAGGTGTTTGGACCAAAACATGATCATCCTCCCGAATTGGAAGAAATTGGAAAGGAAATAGTAGAAAAATGCCAAGGACTACCCTTAACAATTTCAGTGATTGCGGGACATCTCTCTAAAGTGGCCAGGACATTAGAAGGTTGGAAGGATGTTGCCCGAAACTTGAGTGAAATCATTGCTAGTAATCCAAACAAATGCTTAGCAGTGCTTGGTTTGAGTTAGCACCACTTGCCTAATCGGCTCAAACCTTGCTTTCTATCTATGAGTAGTTTCCCAGAGGATTTTCAGGTTGAGACTCGGAGATTGATCCAATTATGGATTGCAGAAGGTTTCATCAGGATTTCTGAAAATGGTAAAAGTTTGGAGGAAGTGGCAATAGATTATTTGGAGGACCAAATAACCAGGAACTTGATACAGGCTAGAAAAATGAGATTCAATGGAGAGATAAAAGCATGTGGAATACATGATCTACTGCGTGAGTTCTGTTTGATAGAAGCTGAAATTACAAAGCATATGCATGTTAAGAGAATTCGCCCTACTCTTCCAACACTAAAGCATAATGTTCGTCGCTTCTGTTTCCAAACCAAGTCTTATTCAGTTGATGATTGTTATAAGCTATTATCCCCTGTTGCCAGATCTGTCTACTTATTTTCCCGATGGAATCTACCTCTTGAACCCCGTATTGAGTTTCACAGGAGATTGCTCATCTACCGTCGTGATCCTATAATAAATGAATTTTTTCTCGTTTCAACTTTCTCAGGGTATTGGCCATCTTCAATGAAGGTGTAAAGTTCAAGTCATTTCCACTTGTGAATACAAAATTGTTTCATTTGTGATATCTCCAAGTTCGATTTAAGGGAGATGTTCCTAAATCAATTTCAGATCTTCAGAATTTGCAAACTCTAATTTGTAGTTTTTATTCTTTGTATGTAAATTTACCTAGGGAGATATGGATGATGAAGAACTTGAGGTATATATTCATGGGGGGAGTCACTTATTTACCCAGCCCTAGAACAGAAAGTCTTGTGACAGGGATGCCAAATCTAGAGGAACTTTCTGATCTTTCTTTCGCGAGTTGTACAAATGAAGTCATTTCTGGCATTCCCAATCTAAAGAGATTGATCATTCATGGACCTTATTTCAGAAAAACAATTCCCGATCGGCTATTGGATATGTCCATATTGACAAAACTCGAAGCATTCAAATATGAAGGGTCAGATTTTTGGCACTACCCCATCAAGACATTTGTTTTTCCAACATCACTTAGGAGGTTGTCTTTAACTCAATGTTGTGATTTTGTTTGGGCAGACTTATCATCAACTGTTATGATGTTGCCAAATCTTGAAGAGCTCAAAGTTAAACTTTATGACACTTCGAGTGATGAATGGAGATTGAGTGATAAAGATCTGTTCAAAAGCTTGAAGTTATTGTTGATGAGTGGCACAAATCTTGCGCGTTGGGAAGGTAGCAGTGATAACTTCCCAAATCTAAAACGCCTCGTATTGAAGAATTGCTACAAGCAGCAAGAAATTCCAGCGGATTTTGGGGAAATTTGTACTTTGGAATCAATTGAGTTACATGATTGCTCCCCTCGTGTTGAGTATTCTTCAAGAGAGATTGAACGAGAACAAGAGGACATGGGAAATTATTCCCTTAAGGTCTACATCATCCATACCAGTCGCAGTAAGTTCTAGACAGTTCTTCGATTCTCTCATCTTTATCAATTTAAGATGATGACTTCTACTTTTTATCTTGCAGGGACCGTCTAACACCATCTTCCAAATGTAGAACGTTTTAGTTTAGATTTTGAAAAGTAAAATCTTTTGTTTTTATGTTCTGATCGTTTGTATAATTCATGTTATAGGAATAAGCATGTTTAATACATGTCTTGCTAATTTGTGATTTTGTATTTTGTAAACCGTATTTATTGATGTACTGTATATCTATTTTGTGTTATGTGATTGCTTGAAATGGATAAGGTTTCAATCCATTATGCATTGCCTATGGAGTATAAGAATCGTTGCTTTCCACTTTGAATTTGTTTTCCTCTGTTTGTTCTAGTTCAATAAGTGTTTTTCATTGCTGTTCAAGTGCTTGTCACTTTTATGTCCAAATGCTATCCGAAATTCATCGATATACTTATCAGAGCAACTCCAACTTTGTGATTTAGAGAGGATATACCCTTGTTAAAAAAATGGTGCATTATATATCCCTTTCATCTAACAAATAGTGCATATTTAACCCTTTCGTTAACATATCTATATTTACTTAATTGAAAAAATATATAATGCTGCATTTTTAATTTAAAAAATATCATGTGGCTTTAAATAACTATCTCACCCCTTTTTTACAACTCTAGACCCTACCCAAATAAAAAAAAAAAAATTCCTCTTCTACTCAGTCATAAAATGGGTTTGGACCGAGTTTGAATAGAAGAAGATGGAATTTTTTAATTGGGTCGGGTCTTGGTGAGTAAAAAAAATGGATGATGTAATTTTGTAAATCCTGCTACTCTATGTTCCATGCTCCTATGTTATCTTCACACTCGAGTAATTTCATGAATTTGTTTAGAGTTGGAGCAGTTTCGCGTTAAACCCTACAGTTAAATCTAATTATCTAAGTAAATCTTCAAGAAATTTCATAGAAACTCATAAAACTGAGAAGGTTCGATAGTTGTTGAATCAATTATTTTAAAAAAAAATTGAATTTGTTAATCCTCCATTCACAATGCAACTAACATTTGGTTGTCTCAAGTGAACTTGCAATGATTATTTATACTGTTAGTCAATCTTGATACACTATGAGGTATGAAACTTTGTAACAACTTGTGGGATTAAAATTTCATTTATTTCGGTATAAATAAATAGGACCTCCGTAAACAAAAGATGTGTCCCTAAGATTTCGGTCTTTAAAAATTCAAACACCCCACATTATTTTTCTATATACAATTGAACAATTGCAAGCTGTAAAGATGGCTGTTTTCTCAAATCACAACAAATAAACTCCTCTGATTCCACACACCCAACTAACATGATGACTAATTAGAGGATGTTATACAACAAGTTGCTATAAAAACAAAAGATTATTTGATATCTTAAATTACATCCTCTCTCTACTCAGTCAATAATTATTTTGTTCCAATTCCTCTTCTTGCAAACAGAGCTTGATGGCAGCTTAAAGTGCTGTAATTTCTTTTCTTCAAACTCTTGACCAACGAAATCCAAAACTCTTTCATGGTAATACTGCTAAAACGCTCGATTCTCTTCATGCTACTGCTGAATATTTCAAAAAAGTTCTTGAAAATGCTAGCAAGAGTAGATTTGACACTGAAAAGATCAAATCTTTGGAGGAAAAAATAAGAGGTGCTGCTAGTTATGCAGAAGATGTTGTTGAGCTGAAAAATTCTGGAATCATCAAAGTCTCGAGGTGGACATTTGGAATTTTACAACATCTGGATCAGCTAAAAGTTGCTAAAAAAATGGATACAACAAAGAAACAAGTGATGGAGATTCTTTCTCATGATACCGACCAAATTCTTGAAATATCTGGGGATTCCTTGATTGACACTTCTTCTACGAGTTATCCAATGTTGTCAGATGATATTGTGCAGGGACTTGATGATGACTTGCAGATAATAATTAAAAGATTGACAGGACCACCGTCGGATCTAGACATTGTCGCAACAACAGGCATGGGTGACATTGGCAAAACAACACTCGCTAGAAAAGCTTATGATCATCTCACAATCAGGTATCACTTTGACATTCTTGCTTGGGTTACAATATCTCAAGAATTTCGATGTAGAAATGTATTGTTAGAGGCTTTACATTGCATTTCAAAGAAAACAGATATTGTGAATGCAAAAAATTATGATAAGATGGATGATAATGAGTTAGCTGACCTGGTGCAAAAGAACCTAAAGGGTCGAAGATACCTTGTTGTTGTTGATGATATTTGGGGTACTGATGTCTGGGATAGTATAAGAGGAATATTTCCTAATTACAACAATGGAAGTCAAATCTTATGACTACTAGGGAAAACGAGGTAGCAATGTATGCAAATATGTGTAGCCCTCATGAGATGAACCTTTTGAGTTTAGAAAACGGTTGGAAGTCACTTTGTGATAAGGTGTTTGAACCAAAACATGATAATCCTCCTGAATTGGAAGAAATTGGAAAGGAGATAGTAGAAGAATGCCAAGGACTACCCTTAACGATTTTAGTGATTGCAGGACATCTCTCTAAAGTGGCCAAGACATTACAGGGTTGGAAGGATGTTGCCCGAACCTTAACTGAAATCATTGCTAGTCATCCAGATAAATGCTTAGGAGTGCTCGGTTTGAGTTACCACCACTTGCCTAATCGGCTCAAACCTTGCTTTCTTTCTATGGGTGATTTCCTAGAGGATTTTCAAGTTGATACTTGGAGATTGATCCAATTATGGATTGCAGAAGGTTTCATAAGGACTTCTGAAAGTGGTAAAAGTTTGGAGGAAGTGGCAATAGATTATTTGGAGGATCTTATTAGCAGGAACTTGATACAAGCTAGAAAAAAGAGATTCAATGGTGAGATAAAAGCATGTCCAATGCATGATCTACTGCGTGAGTTCTGTTTGATAGAGTCTGAAATGACAAAGTTTATGCATGTTGAGAGAACTCACCCTACTCTTCCAACACAAAAGCACAATGTCCGTCGCTTCAGTTTTCAAACCAAATTTTATTCAATTGATGATTGTTGTAAGCTATTAGCCCCTGTTGCAAGATCTATCTACTTATTTTCTCATGGGATATTGCCCATCTACCTTCATAATCCTATAATACTTGAATCTTTCTCTCGTTTCAACCTTCTCAGGGTATTGGTCATCTTCAATACAGGTGTATGGTTCTCATCATTTCCACTTGTGATTACAAAGTTGTTTCAGTTGAGATACCTCCAAATTCAATTTCATGGAGGTATTCCTGAATCAAGCTCAGAGCTTCAGAATTTGCAAACTCTAATTTTTAGTGGTCATCCTGTCAAACAAGTAACTTTACCTGTGAAGATATGGATGATGAAGAACTTGAGGTATACACATCTGGATGGACCCTCTTATTTACCAAATCCTATAACAAAAAGTCTTGTGACAGGGATACCAAATCTCGAGGAATTTTCTGGTCTTTGTTACACGTGTTGTACAAATGAAGTCTTTTCTGGCATTCCCAATCTAAAGAGATTGATCATTCGTGTACTTTATGTCCAAAAAGAGATTCCTGGTCGGCTTTTGGATATGTCCAGATTGACAAAACTCGAAGTATTCAAGTTTTACGGGTCACCCTATTTGGAAAACCCCCTTAAGAGTTTTGTTTTTCCAACATCACTTAAGAGGTTGACATTAACTAGGTGTCATCATTTTGTTTGGGCAGACTTATCATCAATTGTCATGATGTTACCAAATCTTGAAGAGCTCAAACTTAAACATTGTCGAACCTTCAGTGCTGAATTTAGATTGAGTGATGAACACAAGTTCAAAAGCATGAAGTTGTTGTTACTGAGTAGCTCAGCTCTTAAGCATTGGGAAGCTAGCAGTGATAACTTCCCAAATCTAAAAAGCCTCATTTTGAATAATTGCTGGAACCTGCAAGAAATTCCAGGAGATTTTGGGGAAATTTGTACTTTGGAATCAATTGAGTTACATAATTGTCCCCCTCGTGCTGAAGATTTTGCCAGACATATTGTACAAGAACAAGAGGACATGGGAAATAATTTCCTTAAGGTCTACGTATATAACAGTCGCAGTAAGTTCTAAGCAGTTCTTTGATTCTTTCATCTTTGTTAAATCTTACCTCCTACAAATTAAGATGATGACTTGTACATTTTATCTTGCATATGCAGGGAAATGAAGCTTATTTCGAGGGACCATCTAATGCCATCTTCCAAATGCAGAACCTTTTAGTTTATATTTTGAAAATTGAAAAATCTTGCATATGCAGGAGATTGTTTGTAAAAATCATGTTTTAGGAAAAGCATGTTTACTAAATGTATTTCCCATTTGTGATTTGATAAACGGTATTTATTGATGTACAAATATTTGTTCTGTGTTATGTGATTTTTCGAAATGGATAAGGTTTTCAATCTATTATGCATTACCTATGGAGTATAAGAATTGTTGGTTTCACACTGTGAATATGTTTTCCTCTGTTCAAGTATATAATACATGTTTTCCTCAATTTTGTCATTTAGAGCTGATATACCCTCATTATAAAAGTGACTCATAATACATGTAGGTTGTTGCTTGTCTTCTTTTTTTTTTTTTTACTTTTGTTGCTTCCATTTCTTTGTTGTCTGGGTGAAAGATCCCCATCCCCAACCACTTTATCTAAGAACTAACCATGGGTAAGCTATCTTTTAAGTTGTTTATTCCGTTAGTCAATCTTGTTGCACTATGTTTCATGCTCAAATTTGGCCTTAACTGGCAAGTAATACATAAACAAACGTTTAAATTTGGTCTCAGTTGTCAAGTAAACACTCTAACTTTAAGTATGCACATCTAGACACCTCAACTCATCTCCACTCTGTCAGTTGAATACCACTCCATCTAGAGACCTCGAAAATTCATGTGTTAGGTCAGCTCGAGTGTCCATGAGACTAAGTAAGGGCGAGTTAGAGTGTTTAGTTGTCAGTTGAGACCAAGTTGAGCCACTCTCAAAGTTGAAGTGTTTACTTACCAGCTGAGACCAAATTTGAGTGTCATGTTATGCCTTAAATTTATGTTACAAAACCTCTCAACACCCTATTAATTCTCCCATCCATTTTCATTTGATTAATCAATGTTTTCTTTCTTCCTTTCTGATAGACAGTTATTTTTTACTTATTTAAAAGGCACCAATTATTGTTTATTTGATTATTGTTTTCTTGTCTGATATATTAATTATCAACTGTAAAGATGCTTGTTTTCTTCAATCAGAACAAATAAAAAAATGATGCTTTTAAAATGGATGGGAAATAATAACTCCTCTGTATAACTGGACAGATCTGATCTCACACACACAACTGGCATTGACTTAATTTTTTATTTATTTATCAAAAAGTGTTTAAAAAGAAACCAAAATTGTTCTGTGCATATGTCCTTGCAATATTCTGATTAATCTTGAATACTTGATGGCAGCTTATAGTGCTGTAATTTCTCTTCTTCAAACCATAGACCAACGAAATCCAGAACTCTTTCATGGTAACACTGCTCAAATGCTTGATTTTCTTCGTGCTACTGCTGAATATTTCCAAAAAGTTCTTGAAAATGCTAACAATAAGAATGGGGTTGACCCAGAAAAAATCAAATCTTTGGAGGAAAAAATTAGAGTTTCTGCTAGTGAGGCCGAAGATGTTGTTGAAATGAAGATTTCTCAAATCATCAAAGGCTCAAGCTGGACATTTGGAATTTTACAACACCAAGATTTGCTACCACTTGTTGAAAAAATGGACACTACAAAGAAACAAGTGATGGACATTCTTCCTCATGATGCTGATCAAATTCTTGAATTATCGGGAAATTCCTTGATTGGCACTTCTTCTACAAGTTATCCAATGTTGGAAGATGATATTGTGCAGGGAATTGATGATGACTTGAAGATCATCGTTAAAATATTGACAGGACGATCGTCGGATCTAGAGATTGTCGCAATATCAGGCATGGGTGGTATTGGCAAAACAACACTCGCTAAAAAAGCTTATGCTCAGCTTACAATCAGGTATCACTTTGACATTCTTGCTTGGGTTACAATATACAAGAATTTCGGTGTAGAAATGTATTGTTAGAAGCTTTGCATTGCATTTCAAAGTCAACAGGTAGTTTTAACGCAAAAGATTATGATGAGATGGGTGACAATGAGTAAGCTGACCTAGTGCAGAAAAAACTTAAGGGTCCAAGATACCTTGTTGTTGTTGATGATATTTGGAGTACAAATGTTTGGGATAGCATAAGAGGAATATTTCCGAATTACAACAATGGGAGTCGAATCTTATTGACTACTAGGGAAAACGAGGTAGCTATGTATGCAAATACTTGTAGCCCTCATGAGATGAACCTTTTGAATTTAGAAAACAGTTGGAAGTTACTTTGTGATAAGGTGTTTGGACCAAAACATGATCATCCTCCCGAATTGGAAGAAATTGGAAAGGAAATAGTAGAAAAATGCCAAGGACTACCCTTAACAATTTCAGTGATTGCGGGACATCTCTCTAAAGTGGCCAGGACATTAGAAGGTTGGAAGGATGTTGCCCTAAACTTGAGTGAAATCATTGCTAGTAATCCAAACAAATGCTTAGGAGTGCTCGGTTTGAGTTACCACCACTTGCCTAATCGCCTCAAACCTTGCTTTCTATCTATGAGTAGTTTCCCAGAGGATTTTCAGGTTGGGACTCGGATATTGATCCAATTATGGATTGCAGAAGGTTTCATAAGGACTTCTGAAAATGGTAAATCTTTGGAAGAAGTGGCGATAGATCATTTGGAGGAGCTTATTAGCAGAAACTTGATACAGGCTAGAAAAAGGAGATTCAATGGTGAGATAAAAACATGTGGAATACATGATCTACTGCATGAGTTCTGTTTGATAGAAGCTGAAATGACAAAGCATATGCATGTTGAGAGAACTCGCCCTAGTACTCTTCCAACACAAATCCATAATATTTGTCGCTTCAGTTTTCAAACTGAATATTATTCAGTTGATGACTGTTATAAGCTATTACCCCCTGTTTCCAGATCTATCTACTTATTTTTTCGATTGAATATACCTATTGTACCCCGTATTAAGTTTCACAGGAGATTGCCTATCTACCGCCGTAATCCTATAATACATGAATTTTTCTTTCGTTTCAGTCTTCTCAGGGTATTGGCCATCTTCAATGCAAAAGGATACTTCGAGTCATTTCCACTTGTGATTACAAAACTGTTTCATTTGAGATATCTCCAAGTTCGATTTAATGGAGATATTCCTGAATCAATCTCAGAGTTTCAGAATTTGCAAACTCTAATTTGTAGTGGTTATTTTTCCGATGTAAACTTACCTAGGAAGATATGGATGATGAAGAACTTGAGGTATATACGTCTAGGGGTAGCTACTTATTTACCCAGCCCTAGAAAAGAAAGTATTCTAAATAAGCATTTTGGGATGCCAAATCTAGAGGAACTTTCTGGTCTTTGTTACACCAGTTGTACAAATGAAGTTTTTTCTGGCATTCCCTATCTAAAGAGATTGATCATTCATTTACCTTATTTCCGAAAAAGAATTCTCCATCGGCAATTGGATATGTCTAGATTGACAAAACTCGAAGCATTCAAGTTTTACGGGTCAACTTTTTTTCGATACACCTTCAAGAGATTTGGTTTTCCAACATCACTTAGGAGGTTGTCTTTAACTTTGTGTAGTGATTTTTTTTGGGCAGACATATCTTCAACTGTTATGATGTTGCCAAATCTTGAAGAGCTCAAACTTAAACATTGTCAAACCTTGATTGATGAATGGAGATTGAGAGATGAAGACAAGTTCAAAAGCTTGAAGTTGTTGCTACTTAGTGGCTCTGATCTTAAGTTTTGGGAAGCTAGCAGTGATAACTTCCCAAATCTAAGACGCCTCGTACTGAAGAAGTGCTACAGGCTGCAAGAAATTCCAGCAGATTTTGGCGAAATTGGTACTTTGGAGTCAATTGAGTTACACGATTGCAGCATTACTGCTGAGGATTCTGCAAAAGAGATTGAACAAGAACATGAGGACATGGGGAATTATTTCCTTAAGGTCTACATCCATAACAGTCGCAGTAAGTTTTTAATCTCTCCAAAAAGTTGTTCGATTCTTCACATTATTAATTACCTCTTTGAAATTAAGATGATGACTTCTACTTTTTATCTTGCTTATGCAGGGAACTGAAGCATATTTTGAGGGACCATGTAATGCTATCTTCCAAATGCAGAACATTTTCAAAATTAAAATCTTTCGTTTATGCTCTGATCGTTTGTAAAATTCATGTTTTAGGAATAAGCATGTTTAATACATGTCTCGCCCACTTGTGATTTCGTATTTTGTATAGGGTAACTATTGATGTACTATAATATCTATTTTGTGTTATAAGATAGTTTGAAATGATTAAGGTTTTAATCTATTATGCATTGCCTATGGTGTATAGGGATCACTGGTTTCACACTTTGGATTTGTTTTCCTCTGTTCAACTATACAAGTGTTTTTCATTTATGGCCCGTGTTTTCACACATTGTTCTTCAAATGAGAACCTCACCAATCCATGAAAACCATCAAAGGGGTGCTTATATTTAGCTAAATCAATAAGGAGAAAGCATAATATGGATGGTCACATTATATACAGATTACACACTATAAACACTAATGCGTAATCTGAAATAGATATAATGGGCATGTATGAAAGATAAAACTCCATGGTGTTGCGTATTGCTCTTTGCATTTCATTGATGAAGTACTATGGTTGATTAGTTGAATGTACCAATCCTGTATTGTTCAATGTATTAACAGCTTATTGTCCTGATCATTACTTCAATCTCGCGTTGAGTTTCAAACCAGAATTTAATCAACAATATAATGCAGCATCAGAATCCATAGCTCTACAACAGGTTTGCTTTTTCACAGCTTTCAGCCCCACAGTGTAATCATGTAAAGCAGAACTTCAACGTCTACCGGCAACGAATAATACAACAGCTCGTCGTTGTTCCTCGAGCTTTGCTCTACAACTAGTTCAAGTGTTAGAGTGGGTATAAGTCCCACATTGGTAGGGGAATGGACTAGTGGTCTCCTTATATGGACTTGGGCAACCCTCCCCTCATGAGCTAGCTTTTGGGGTTGAGTTAGGCCCAGGTGCCATATCTTTGCATGGTATCAGAGCCAGGTCCATTCCCATTTGGGCTCCCGGTCCACGCGCCAGTCGGGCCTGGGAGTGAAGGGGGGTGTTAGAGTGGGTAAAAGTCCCCCATTGGTAGGGGAATAGACTAGTGATCTCCTTATATGGACTTGGGTAACCCTCCCTTCATGAGCTAGCTTTTGGGGTTGAGTTAGGCCCATGTGCCATATCTTTACAAAGAGATTCACAGATCAGCTCAAGCTGACACTCCGGTGAAATTTTGGATTCTTACACACCATAGACAATGCATAATAGAAACCTTTCCTCTTGTTCTTGTTCAATCTTTCTGGCAGAATCCTCAAGTTTAATAAGTTTGTCACATTTCCAACACTTTTAACTTTTGATTTTGAACTTTTGCTCCTGGGGTAAATGGGGGTCAAATAATCAAAGATCATTCATTTTCAACGTCATTAGGTACGTAATTTATTGGCGTTTGGCCTACGCTAAGTCTGGGTTTAAAAAAGTTGATCCTTTCACCTCCAGACGACTAGAAATCCACTCCAAGATGGTAGAAATCAACAAGATAGAGGAAATATGCTTGGGGACGTTGCATCGCTCAGACTATATGCTTACTTCTGCAAATAGAGCTTATGCTTGGGGACGTTGCATCGCTCAGACTATATGCTTACTTCTGCAAATAGAGCTTAACACAATTTCATTATCATCATTTCCAGGGCTAAGTTGTCTGGTCAGTGAACTTCACAGGAGCTTGCTTCAACAATACAGAGAAGACATTGAATCAGATCCTAACAGAATTCCCGCAAACAATGCTGTAAATCACTCGGAATCTGAGTGGAAAGCTAGGCTGCTGATGGAGCATCAATTTCATATCCTTTAGCTGGCAGCAAGAAGATTCAGCAAGAGCCCAATGTACTTGAAAGGTTTCTGGAAAACAAAGATTACATTGCCAAACTACGGAAATGCTTTGCACGGATGAATCCGACATTGTCAAGGATGCAATTGAGATGCCTGGATTGTATAATATGAAACCACAACAAGGAGGAGGAGGAAACTGTTACGGAAATATCGTGGATTAACTAGCACACAATCACAAACAAAGAAAATAGAAAAGAAGAATAACACAAGGATTTAATGAGGTTCGGCTATGCCTACTCCTCCCAGCAAAAACAGAGAGAGTTTTCCACTATGAAAGAAAGAGAACAAGTTTTACAATGCTTTCAAGCCCTTAGGACTACATTGTGTATCATGTACTATGTGTTAGAATCCCCAATTATATCCCCTATATATAGATCCCAAATAATCCTAAACCTATAAGGAAAAGGTTTTCCCAATCCTAAAAGGACAATATTTTCCTTTTCCAAATCTATTAGGACAAAGGGTCTCCTAAACTAATATGAATTATAGTTTCCTAAAATACACAAGGAAATAATTTAAGACATAATGAACAAATCTTCCCCTTGGCTTGAATTCCCTTCATCAATTGAAATAACGTCTCTCTGCCTTGCTCCCAGCCCTCCGAAGGGCTTATTGAGTACAACTCACACCAATCAAGTCTAGGCAATACCTAAACTTATTGGTCCGAACTGTCTTGGTCATTATATCTCCTGGATTATTATGTGTAGACACTTTCTTCACATCAACAACCCCTTTAGATACAATATCTCGGATAAAGTGATGTTTGACTACCATATGTTTTATCCGCTCCAAGCCTTCCAGCCGTATAGCCTCTTTCACTTCCTCCGTAAAGCAACACCAGATTTGTGCAGTTGCATTCCAACGGACGACACTATCAGAAAGAGTAAAAACATAACATGTCAGAGATCTTCTCTTATCCAAGTCACCTGCATAGTCTGAAACCATATAATATACTGCTGATTCACTTAGCTTGTCTTCGAAAAAAGTCAAGCCCACATCTGCAGTATCCTTCAAGTATCTCAAGATCCACTTCACTGCCTGCCAATGTTCTTTACTAGAATGTGCTTCATATCTACTCATAACACTAACAACATATGAAATATCAGGACGAGTGCAAACCATAGCATACACAATGCTACCAACTACACTCGAATATGAAACACTAGATACTCGAAGATTGTACAGACTCTTTTTCAAGTTTACTTTTTCTAATTCTTTCAACCCTTCTAAAATAACCTCCTCAATTGCCTTCCATAATCCTTGTAACACCAATGACAATCTCATTCTAGTCTTCCACAGATTGAAACTAGATCCCTCATCGAATTTCTCTTTAATTTGTCATACTTTTTTGAAGATGATGCAGCCATCTTAATCCTTGATTATGTCTAGAAATCTCAACCAAGCTCTAATACCAATTATTGCAGAAATGTCGTGGATTAACTAGCACACAATCACAAACAAAGAAAATAGAAAAGAAGAATAACACAAGGATTTAATGAGGTTCGGCTATGCCTACTCCTCCCAGCAAAAACAGAGAGAGTTTTCCACTATGAAAGAAAGAGAACAAGTTTTACAATGCTTTCAAGCCCTTAGGACTACATTGTGTATCCTGTACTATGTGTTAGAATCCCCAATTATATCCCCTATATATAGATCCCAAATAATCCTAAACCTATAAGGAAAAGGTTTTCCCAATCCTAAAAGGACAATATTTTCCTTTTCCAAATCTATTAGGACAAAGGGTCTCCTAAACTAATATGAATTATAGTTTCCTAAAATATACAAGGAAATAATTTAAGACATAATTAACAGAAACAATATCTATGGGGAGGATGTCAGAGAAGCTCTTCTGAAACTGCAAAAGGAAGGGATGCAGCCTACATACTAATGCAGAGAATTTTCCCTAAGATCTCTCACTCGAAACTAATGCGACGAGGCATCCCTCATAAAGAACAACAGAAGTTCTAATCAACCAACAGGCTGGCATCTTCATCAAATGAGGGGGGAGTTGCAGCTGGTTTGATGGAATTCGCTTGTACGTTGACGTTGTAACAAATCGTTGGAACACCATGGTTTAACCTTTTCCTTGTTTTACATTGTATTTTTCTTGTTTAACATCTTAAATAAATAGAGGTTCATATCTGAAAGGAAGTGGACAAAAGAATGATAGTTTTTGCTTGCAGTTTAATCCAATTCAGTGTTTCACCTCTTTGTTACTGCTCTGCTAGAAACAGTCACTACACCAAAAATGATCTTTAGTGACAATTAATTAACGGTAATAGCTTAATTGCCGCTAAATATGTATTTTTAGCGGCAATTAGCACTCTTTGTAAATGTCCCTAAAGCCTATAGCGACATTGGATCCAATGATGGTAAAGGTTTTAGCACTCTTTGTTAATGTGTATATTTATTGTCGTTAAAAGTTGTTTTTGCCATAATGACTAATGAGTACTAAATATGATCTTTTGCTCATGTAATTCATGTTTGTTGGTTCTACCCAAAAAAAGGTTCTGAACTCACACTTTTTTTTGCTTACTGAATTAAGGATACATTATCATACAACTTGGTAAATTTCTTAACCTAAATATAAGAAATGAGCCAAAATTATCTAAGTTGTTCAGATCAGGTAACCTAGGTCCGATAGAAGGATTTTTGGTTTAAATATTTTCGGTTTAATGTTATCGGTTTTTCTGTTTAAAAAATTAGGTGTCACGTCACTAAAAATAGTGTCGGGTGCATCTAACAGCTAGGATGATATTTTCTTTTACTTTTTTGAAATAAAAAAAATGACTTTATTCAAGTATTTTCAATACTTCATTATGCAATTATTAACTCTCACCTATCCAACAACCATTTTAATTGCAATAATAAATATAGTGATAGGTACTAGACAAATTATTCAATGCCATTTAATTTCCATGTAATTTCTTTTAATTTGGAGCAATTTCGCAGTTGTTTCTACTGTCAATTCTAAGTACTACCTTTTCAAATTTAAAGAATTTCATTTTTCTACTATAGGAATAGAAGAAGTAATAAAGAGTGATATCTTGAATTACATCCTCTCTACTCCTTCGAGTTATTTTGTTTCAATTCCTTTCCATATTGTCGGTGCATCTAAAAATAGTGTCGGTGCATCTAACAGCTAGGATGATATTTTCTTTGTTAGCTGGAATGACCTTGCAGATGTATAATTTCTTTGAAATTTCTTTTAATTTGGAGCAATTTCGCAGTTGTTTCTACTGTCAATTCTAAGTACTACCTTTTCAAATTTAAAGAATTTCATTTTTCTACTATAGGAATAGAAGAAGTAATAAAGAGTGATATCTTGAATTACATCCTCTCTACTCCTTCAAGAGTTATTTTGTTTCAATTCCTTTCCATATTGACTTAATGGCAGCCTATAGTGTTGTAATTTCTCTTCTTCAAACTCTTAACCAACGAAGTCCAGAACTCTTTTATGGTCGCACTGCTGAAGCGCTCGATTCTGTTCATACAACTGCTGAATATTTCCAAAACGTTCTTGAAAATGCTAGCAAGAGTAGATTTGACACTAAAAAGATCAAATCTTTGGAGGAAAAAATAAGAGTTGCTGGTAGTTATGCAGAAGATGTTATTGAGATGAAAATTTCTCAAATCATTGAAGGCTCAAGCTGGACATTTGGAATTTTACAACACCGTGATTTGCAGCCACTTGTTGAAAAAATGGATACAACAAATAAAGAAGTGATGGAGATTGTTTCACATCATGCTGATCAAGTTCTTGAATTATCCAGGGATTCCTTAATTGGCTCTTCTTCAACAAGTTATCCAATGTTGGAAGATGATATTGTGCAGGGACTTGATGATGACTTGGAGATCATAATTAATAGGTTGAAAGGACGACCACGGGATCTAAAAGTTGTTACAATATCAGGCATGGGTGGCAGTGGCAAAACAACACTCGCCAAAAAAGCTTATAATCATCTAACAATCAGGTATCACTTTGACATTCTTATTTGGGTTACAATATCTCAAGAATTTCGATGTAGAAATGTATTGTTGGAAGCTTTAAACTGCATTTCAAAGAAAATAGATATTGTGAACACAAAAGATTATGATAAGATGGATGACAATGAGTTAGCTGACCTGGTGCAAAAGAACCTAAAGGGTCCAAGATACCTTGTTGTTGTTGACGATATTTGGAGTAGGGATGTTTGGGATAGTATAAGACGAATGTTTCCTAATTACAACAATGGAAGTCGAATCTTATTGACTACTAGGGAAAACGAGGTAGCAATGTATGCAAATAATTGTAGCCCTCATGAGATGAAGCTTTTGAGTTTAGAAAATGGTTGGAGGTTACTTTGTGATAAGGTGTTTGGACCAAAACATGATCATCCTCCTGAGTTGGAAGGAATTGGAAAGGAAATAGTAGAAAAATGCCAAGGACTACCCTTGACAATCTCAGTGATTGCGGGACATCTCTCTAAAGTGACCAGGACATTAGAAAGTTGGAAGGAAGTCGCCCGAACCTTAAGTGAAATCATTGCTAGTCATCCAGATAAATGCTTAGGAGTGCTCGGTTTGAGTTACCACCACTTGCCTAATCGCCTCAAACCTTGCTTTCTTTCTATGGGTGATTTCCCAGAGGATTTTGATGTTGAGACTCAGAGATTGATCCAATTATGGATTGCAGAAGGTTTCATAAGGACTTCTGAAAATGGTAAAACTTTGGAGGAAGTGGCGATAGATTATTTGGAAGACCTAATTAGCAGGAACTTGATACAGGCTAGAAAAAGGAGATTCAATGGTGAGATAAAAGCATGTGGAATACATGATATACTGCGTGAGTTCTGTTTGATAGAAGCTGAAATGACAAAGCATATGCATGTTGAGAGAACTCGCCCTACTCTTCCAACACAAAAGCACATTGCCCGTCACTTCAGTATTAATTCAGTTGCTGATTGTGATAAGCTAGTACCCCTTGTTGCAAGATCTATCTTCTTATTTTCTCAACCTCTTAAACCCCATATAATACATGAATTTTTCTCTCGTTTCAACCTTCTCAGGGTATTGGCCATCTTCAATACAGATGTATGGTTCGAGTCTTTTCCACTTGTGATTACAAAGTTATTTCATTTGAGATATCTCCAATTTCCATTTCACGTCAAAATTCCCGGCTCAATATCAGAGCTTCAGAATTTGCAAACACTAATTTGTAGTGGTCATACTTTACCTAGGGAGATATGGATGATGAAGAACTTGAGGTATATACGTCTGGAGGTACCCTCTTATTTACCCAGTCCTAGAATAGAAAGTCTTGTGACAGGGATGCCAAATCTAGAGGAACTTTCTGGTATTTCTTACCCTAGTTGTTCAAATGAAGTCTTTTCTGGCATTATCAATCTAAAGAAATTGATCATTCATGCACATTATGATAACAAAGGAAAATTTCCCCATCAGCCATTGGATTTGTCCGGATTGACAAAACTCGAAGCATTCAAGTTTTACGGGGCGCCTTATCTGAGCGATCCCATCAAGAGATTTGATTTTCCAACATCACTTAGGAGGTTGTCATTAAGTCGGTGTTGTCATTTTGATTGGGCAGACATATCATCAACTCTTATGATGTTGCCAAATCTTGAAGTGCTCAAACTTATATATCATGAAACCTCGAGTAATGAATGGAGATTGAGTGATGAATGGAGAATGAATGATAAAGACGTGTTCAAAAACTTGAAGTTGTTGTTACTGAGTGGCACAAATCTTAAGCATTGGGAAGCTAGCAGTGATAACTTCCCAAATCTAAAACGCCTTGTTCTGAAGAAGTGCAACAACCTGCAAGAAATTCCAGCAGACTTTGGGGAAATTTGTACTTTGGAGTCAATTGAGTTACATGATTGCAGCGCTACTGCTGAGGATTCTGCCAGAAATATTAAACAAGAACAAGAGGACATGGGAAATAATATCCTTAAGGTCTACATCATCGATAACAATAACTGTAAGTTGTTCGATTCTCTCATATTTGTTTATATAATTTTACCTCCTTCAAATTAAGTAGATGATTTCTACTTTTTATCTTGCATATGCAGGGGAAGTGGAGCTTATTGACCATCTAATGCCAGCTTCCAAACGCAGAATATTTTAGTTTATATTTTGACAAGTAAAATCTTTTGTTTTTATATTCTGATCATTTGTAAAATTCATGTTTTTGAAATAAGCATGTTTAATACATATCTGGCCCATTTGTGATTTTGTATTTCCCATCTACCGCCATGATCCTATAACACACATGAATTTTTCTCTCATTTCAACCTTCTTAGGATATTGGCCATTTTCAATACAAATGGATAGTTCGAGTCATTTCCACTTGTAATTACAAAGTTGTTTCATTTGAGATATCTCCAAGTTCGATTGAACGGAGATATTCCAAAATCAATCTCAGAGCTTCAGAATTTGCAAACTCTAATTTGGAGTGGTTATTCTTACGATGTAAATTTACCTGGGAAGATATGGATGATGAAGAACTTGAGGTATATACGGCTGGGGATAGCCACTTATTTACCCAGTCCTAGAAGAGAAAGTATTCTAATGTTGATGGAAGTCCTATGTGGAGCTTCCATTTAAAATTGAAAAACACTTGCAGGAAGCTCTCTTATTGGTCTAAGCATATCATTGGTAATATCTTTGACAAGACCAAAGAACTTCAGAATAAGATTGTTGAATTAGAAGAAAATTGTCTTAATGACAATTCTGAGAATAATAGGATGGAACTTAACAGGATTAATGCTCAGCTAATTATACCTAGTGATCATCCCTATTCTGGAAGAGGTAAATTTTTTCAACGAATCCTAGCAGTGCTCCAGGACCAAATGGACTAACAGGTAAGTTTTTTCAACACTGCTGGAATATTAATAATCAAGATCTCTATAATGTGATTTTGGATTTCTTCAATGGTAAGCAGATTCCTAAGTCATTTACTCACTCTTGTTTAATTCTGATTCCTATGGTTGACTGTCCACAAGAATTTTCATTAATCAGGTCATTTCTAAATTGCTCAATAATAGACTAACCCCCCTCATGCATAAGATCATCTCCCCTAATCAATCTGGTTTTATGAAAAATAGATCTATTAATTACTGATAATACTATCCATACTCAAGAACTTGTCAACAACATCAAATGGCCCGATGTTAATGGAAATATTATTTAAAAAATGGACGTGGCAAAAGCTTTTGATAGAGTATCTTGGGATTATTTATGTCTTGTCATGAGGCATTTTGGATTGACATTATTCAAAGATTAACCTCTAAACATAGTTTTTTTAAGTCGACTAGGGGACTAAAACAAGGTGATCCTCTCTCTCCTTTTCTTTTTATTATTAGTGCTGAACTTCTTTCGAGAATGTTGGATCATCTTCCTGTAGATAACATTATTCCCTATTATGTTGATACAGGCAGTCCATTGATCACTCATCTTAGCTATGCTGATGATACCATCATGTTCTCATCTGGTGATATCCTTTCTATTTCTATGATGATGATGAAATTAGAGTTATATGAACTAGTTACTGGTCAATTAGTCAATAACAGGAAATCTTCCTTTTTAGTATCCCCTAATACACCTATAGGTGTCATTAATGATATTAAACTTATTACTGGCTACTCTCACTCTGAATTTCCTTTTACTTATCTCGGATGTCCTATCGTCTTAGGTAGGAAAAAGATTATATATTTTGGAAATATGGTTTCCAAAATTATTAAAAGAAATCAAGGATGGCACGGTAAAATGCTTTCTTTTGGTGGAAGAGCTACTCTTATAAAATATATTTTATATTATCTTCCCCTTCATACCATAGCTGATGTTTATCCTCCCAAAACCACTCTTGAACTTATTGAAAAAGCTTTTGCTAACTTTTTTTGCGGTAACTCTAATGATAAGAATAGCTTCCACTGGACTAAATGGTAGAATTTGTGCTATCCCAAAAATGAAAATGGAGTAGTTTTTAGATCTCTTCATGATATATGAACCTCTTTTAATGAGTTCAAACTGAATGTAGATGGATGTAGTAAAGGAAATCCCGGTAACGCCGGAGGTGGTGGAGTTCTTAGAGATTATTCTGTTCACATGCTTATGGCCTTCAGTGCTTATTTTGATTGTCCCTCAAATAAATATGCTGAGGCACAAGCTCTCAAAATTGGCCTGAGTTGGTGCCTGGGTGAATCACGGCTTCTCTAAAGTCAATATTGAATCTGACTCACTTTTGGTTATTCAGATGATTAAGGGTGAGATTAATCCCTTCTGGCAGATTAAAGATGACATTGGACAAATTCAAGCTATGAGCACAATTGGCCAATTTACTTTCACCCATATCTTCAGACAGAGGCGGATCCAGGATTCAAAGGTTGTGGGAGCCATATCGCCTTTAAATAGACGTATTCATTAAATCGATCAAATATTTAACCTATTTTTCTCTTTTAAATAGCAACTTGGGGATGTTGTTCGGCTATTCATCTTTTCAGTTTATAAAGACTAATGAATATGACAACTTGGCGCAAGAAAAAAACTTTCAACAATACCGTCTATTATTGCACTTGGTGAATTTTCATATTTTAAATACACTCTATAATGACATAGTTAATTATTTATTAATAGTTCACGCTCTATGTAATACACTTAAATAAAGTGGTTGAATTTTTTTCACATGCATAATTATAGTAACAAAAACGAAGTCTTATGTTAATGTTTTGACTCACAACAATAAAAATCTTTAAAGACCAACAAAATCATATGAGATTTCAGTATAATTTTTATGCTGTCCTTTAATGCTACATGCATTTTATTTTGTAATTTTAATTCTCGATAAGATTTAAATTATCATAATCTAAACTATTTCTTTTTTCATATGCATTCAAATGATTTAGATAATAGAATAAAGTGTAAGAGAAACTCGGCATCGAGTTTTAAAAAAATTGATAAAAAGAAAAGAAAATTTTAGAGGAGAATATCTAAAACAAATCTTAGTCATTATTATGATTATAAATTATTTCATTAAGAACAAAAAGAGAATTACAAATTAAAGTTGTTTCTAATAAATAGAAAAGTAATATTCTTTTTGAAATAAACTAAAAAAGAAAGTGTATCAGATAAATTGAAATGGAAAGAGTAATATTTTTTTGTTTAAAATAAAAAAAGGCAAAAAGAAGACAAAAGACAAATTAAGAAGTTGTACAACATGTTAACATATGCTGGTTATATTACATATTAAAGCATGAGCCAACATGTTGTGCCCATAGCCCAATGGTAATTTCTAATATCAGCAATGTTGTGGGTTCGAATCCTTGCGGGGATTCCATTTTTTGCCCTAGAAAAAAGTGCAACATAAAAAAGTAAAATCAAAATGTAGTCACCCAGGATCGAACCCTCATACATGGGGTAATAAACTCAGCTTGCCACCAGTGTCACCACGCGCTAGATTTGTTTTATGGGTGGCAAGTTTATTATTTATTATACATATTATACATATATACATATATAAACAGAATTTCAACCGACGTCACTGGGTGCCGTGGCACCCCCATGGATATACCTAGGTCCGCCTCTGTCTTCAGAGAAAGTAACACCATGGCTGACATGCTTGCTAACTTTGCGGAGCATTCCAAAATGACTACTTTCTTCACTGAGGTTACAAATCTTCCTCCTAAAATTATATCCTCGTTGAAGAATGATATAGTTGGCAAGCCTAAACTAGAATCCGAGTGAAGAAGGGTGTTACAAAATGATTGTAGACACCTTTAGGTGTAGTGTACATAGCTTAGTAGATATGTAGGGATATGATAGAATATTTAGCAGATATGTAGGGATATGATAGAATATCTTTTGATTCCTTCCTTATTTAGTTTCCTTAATTAGAGCTCGTTGTATTTGTATTTATACATCTTACCTAATGGAATAAGAAACAAGTTATTCTCCATTCGTTACATGGTATCAGAGCTATGGCAGATCTGCTAGGTTAGTCAAACTATTCATCGGACAATTTGATGTATTTGGGAGTTGGGATTTACCCCCCTTTAACCCAGATAGAATTTCCTTCCCCAAATAAGAAGAAATCTAGAATCCGGTGGTCGGGAGGACACACACCGGTAACAACTTTTCCAGTGATCTGTTAAGGTGGTGTGTGAGGTAGCGTGCATCGCCAAAACTTCAATCTGCTTGCATTTTCACTGTCATCACGACATTTCTGGTCAGGATTTGGTAGAATCTGATTCGAATAATCCAGACTTGTGAGAGCTTTGAC